>CM076578.1:1712660427-1712877498 GCA_034641835.2 Pinus albicaulis
TTTGAAAGAGCATGTTTGATCATCGGAGGAAGGCCGCAAAGTCCACTCTCTAACATTGGCTCCAATGGGGATGGTAGCTCCTTGGAGGTGCCAAGAACGACAGATCTTTGGGAGAGCAGACCAGTGCCTTATCCATTGGGCAATAGAATCAAAAACGCAAACTGAAATGCATGACTGAAAACTGATGAATTGATGACACAAATTGACTCTCACTCAACTAAGAACTGACTTGATACTTAAACACAACTGAAAAACTGGAAAAGATGCTCAAAGTAGAGCTTATTCAATACAACCTACTCTAATTATGCTTTACACCACCCGATCAAGTGTAATGGAACAGCCAATGCAACCATGTAAGCATGCTGGCTGCTGTTTGATTTCTTCCCAAATGCTTACTGATGCATAGGAAAAGGAAAGAATCAAAAGGAAACTCCCATGGAAACTTTGAACCAAGTGGACTGTTGATAAACTTGCAAAGCATGAATTGATTGGATGACTGCAAGAATACCGCGAAAGGATCTTCATAAACATAGCTCTGGTCCAGATAATATCCATACCTTGATCTTAAACTTTTCCTCACATCTGCGGTGCTTTTCTTTGGTGATTGCAGCAAGCTATCAAAAGGATCCTGAATTTCATGAAATACCAAACTCCGTTGCTGATTCCAAATTGAACAAAAGCATCCTTTATCAATCTCCTCATATGACTGCAAACCTTGATGAGAGCTTTGTAATGAAAAATATGTTAGACAAGACAATGAAGGAAACTTTTGAATAAGATTATCATCAACATTCTTTTCCGGCACATGGCTAGCTAATGAAGAAGAATTTTTACAACAAACATCATCCAACACACGAGCAATAGGATCATCAAAAACTTGAGTAGACTGCTGCACTGTATCCCTTGAAACTGTATGACATCCTACTGGCTATTCCTCTTTTTCTTGAGATATATTATGAAGATTCTGCCTTATAAACTGAAATTCTTCCTGCATCATCAAATCATGTATTTCATCTTCCACAAATTCATCTGTAATCTGACCTTCAAATGCATTGGATGGCTGCAAATCTGATGCTACAAGCTGCTCAAAAATCTCGTTATCCGTCCCATCCTCAACATTAACACCGAGAGATTGCTGATTTCCTATGGGTCATTCATTTGAAGATTTACCATGCAATTTTTCTCTCAAAAACTGAAATGATTCAAAACATAAAGGTACGGAGTCACCTTGAATCATTAAATCATGTGTGCCCACTTCCAAATCTTCAGCTGCAATTTGACAATCAATGACTTTCGAGGGCTGAAAATCTGAATATGAGAAGTTTTGAACAAGGCTTTCATTGCCCTCTAGATGGTCCAAATCAAGGTTTGTTGACGTTTGATTTCTGATTGCATGAAAGTTATCTCTAATGAACTGAAACGAATCAAAACACAAAGGCAAAGATCCTTCACTTACATCAAAATTTTCTGCACTTTCCTCATCATTGCCATAGCTGATATGCATCGGTTGATCACTATACTCGAGCTGCTGAAAGTGAACTTCCTCCTCACACAAACTAGCTACTGATTTGTCTGCAAGATTAGCTTCTGTTTGGAGAACATAATCATCATCATATTGATCAAACTGAGGCAATTCATCAGTATAAAACACATCATCAAACATACACATCATATCAACAACTCTCTCTTCTTCACAATGATCTATAAAACAATCACTATGACAACTGGGATCAGAAACAAAATGTTTTGGGTCAGCCACTTGTTCTTGAATGTCATTTTCATTTTTTGTATTCATTTTCCGCACCATCTCTTCTACTGCGTTTACAAAAAGATCAAGCTTGTCCTCTGAAGGTGTCGATTTCTCCGGATCTATCTTTTTCATCTCTTCTTCCTTCAACTTTTCCCTTCGGATCGCCAAATGAGCCTCTACATTCAATCGCCTTGTTCTCGCATCTCAGAAGTGTTTCAATATTCTTTTCTCTTACCTCGAAACTCCATCGATCAATGGCACCCGGTAGTGCAAGAGAGCGCATCTAGGAGAAGGTCTTATATCAACTCGGCATCGACAATAAACTTGGTTAAATCTAGCAGAAAATTAAGTTAAACGTCTCCCCTGGCATTCTTTTCAACTAATTATACTCTTCTATAATCAACAAAAAGTTATGTCCGATCATCCACCTGTCAAGGAAAACTGTGACAAACTACTGGTAATCTGAGATGGTTGCATCTGGCAGGGCTTTGAACCAACTCTTAACTTGGCCTTTCAAAGAAAGAGCAAAAAGCCTAATACTGACATCTTCATCATAAACTTCAAAAAGGTCAAGAAAAGTCTCAACATTCTGCACATGTTGCTCAGTGTTGACATTGTTACATTCACCGTCAAATCTTGGTAGATATAGGTCATAATTTTTAGGGAAAGCATGAAGAACAGAAGGTAAAAAAAGAGGTTTATACCGATCTGGGACTATGAAAGGTGTAGGAGTATATACAAGTGCCGTGGGATCGCCTCTGATTTTCTTGCTCATCACTCTGTAGAGATTCATCATAAGATGTGGGAAAAGTGAGGAGGCCAGGATCAAAGGGAAACTCCACATTTACACTCTTTGAATAAGTCGAGTGAAGATTTTGATGACCTTTCTCATACAACAAACTTTGAAAAACTTTCAGGATAGCTTCAAGACCAAGAAGAAGTAATTTACGAGCAGACAGATCCCAATACCATTCCACTTTTAGATACCCCGAACTTTTGAGTAAGATCCTTCCATTTTCTCGTAGAAAGAGTCAGTCCTCCGTACTTTTGAATTGGAGTCACTGTGTGAATGATTAAATTTTCTTATGTCTCGATCGTTGTCCACCATCAACCATCGATCTCGAACTTGATACACGATCGGGGGCAATTTACAAGTTAAATGCTACTTATTACAAGTTAAACCGAGATCGATCAAGCAAATTTTATCTACTTCGCCGATGCATAGCAACAACGTTCGGCGGCCACTCGGGCGTGACTTCAGACTCCGTCTATAACAAGCAAACGTTTTGAGTTTCTCCCCAGTATGGTCGCCACTATGTTAGCGCTCAAATCTACTTCAGGCTGAAATGAAGTAAAACTCAAGGCTACATCAAACCATTTTCAGCCTCGTAGCTAGCCCTACGAGGACAGGAGAGGGCTCTCTCCGTCAATCTCGAGAAAATGAGCAATAGGATGCGAGATGAATTACAATAAGAATTGATTTTATGCTAGTAAAGAGATAGGTATGTTTGATTTTTTGGTTTTTGGGTTTTCGCTGGAGAAATGGGAAAACAGATTTTGGGTCCGGGGATAAGGTCAGACCTTTGCAGATTTCAAGTTGGGGCGAGGTAGGTGAATGTCTTGATGCTTTCGATTGGATATATGGACAGATTAGATCGACGAGGAGCTGAAGAGGGCAAAGAAGAACTTGGATCCTCTCCAAACAGCTGAAAACATATAGAACTAACTGAATTCAAAGGCCAAGCACTGTAAACAATGGATTCAACCTTATTCACTCATTCAATTTAGTTCAGAAGCATCATGAAAGGATGGCATACATTAAACATGAAGAAACTTACAGTAAACAAAGAAGAAACACCATCAAGAACACCACAAGGATCCCAACAAGTGCCGCAAAACCCCCGATCTTTCCTTAGCCAAAATATGAAAAGTATGTACAATAGTATCAAAGTATCCCAAGAGTCCAACCTCTCCAACCTCTCGAAATGATTGAGAAATTACAATATATAGATCACTCTAACACCATATTCCACCTCTTAGGGGTCGAATCGAATTCCCTCTTCAGGATCGGATCAACCAATTCTAATCATGGAACTACAATCTAGTGTGCCTAACAACTTGCCTCTAAAAAGAGTGGAAACGATCCATTACATGATCTTTTACTCATTTGAGAGTGAATCTTCTAGAAGAGATAAAACAAGCCAAAGTTACATGCCAAACATGAATTTACATCATAAAAACCCAAAAATTCTATCCACAAGCAAAACTGGTCCATACTAGGCGAAATACTGAGCTGGCAGCTGAAAATTCAGAAAAATTTCTAGGTGGGTCGCTCCTGAACTGCGTGGGTCACTCATGTTCCAGGCTGATTTTGAGGTAGCTCCCGGCATCCAAATTGAGCTCATGATAGCTAGTTGGAAAGCCCTGAATGTCTACTTTCCAACCCAAGTGGAATTTCTGAATTGGGAGTTGATTTGACCCTTCAAAACCTCATTCTCCCATAGGTACTTCCTGCTGGTGCAAAAGGTGGCAGCAAGGTGATTTTCATGGTGTTTTTGAGCTGTTTGACCATCCAGATTTTGTTAAAATGCTAAGTTGACTTCAGAGGATGCATAATTAGCCATGAAAAATCCAAAAATGTAAAAATTTCCTCCAGCAAGTGTCCCAAAAAAAAGTGAGCGCATGAGCGCGCGACCCACGTAACTGAAAACCCTGTTTTTAGACCAAAAAATTTCAAAATGACAAAATTTTCTCCGAATTTGCTCAAGTTCAGAGCGAAGACCCTCCATCATGTATCTTGCTCAGTAAATGAAGCCTCGGCCAAAATCCGGAGTGGATCAGGCCTTTTCCGCCGTTTCTCGCCATTTTAGTGCTTTCCTGGTGCATGCAGCCCCTGTGGTGAAAACACTGTCTCGGTTGTATGATGTGTTGTTGTCAGTCATGATGTAGCAATGTGTATGTTCAACCTGTTGAAAATGAGAAATGGGATCTTGGTGTCTTTGTCTCCATCATGATCCTGTGAATGTACCTACGCTCGATGAAGAAGGCGAGACCCCTTCCACGCCATGTGGAGAGAGTCATGCTGGCCGCTCGATGAAGCTTCCTCTGAACTGCATCCCCTTCCACCTCACGTGGAGATAATACTCGCCGTGTCGCTGCAAATAAGGCCCTGTGACCTCTCTGATATGTTACCACCATGGGCGCACCGCTATGATCCATCTCAATACATCAACCTCAACGATTGAGTCACTTTCCGACTCCTGCTCATACTCTGACTCTGTCTCTGACATGGCTTTGAACAAGATATGTGCAATATGTATACTGATATAGATGCAGTGAAGGCAAAGTTTTAATGTATGTTTCAAACACCCAACAAATATCCCCACCATCAAAACACCATAAGGAAACAAACCATGATAATATCTCTGTTTTAAATGGATTGGAAAAGAGGCACAATCTCTGTGCTTAAATGCAAGTGAAATTTTGATCAAAGGGAGCGGGCAACTTTCAAAATATTGAACAAATCTTATCAAAGGAGAGCATGGCATCAATAGAATGTGTTTGTCTATGAGTAATAACAACAAAGGTGTCAATGGGCAGTTTGAAACAAAGTCATGAGAATGTTTTTACATTGGGCAGTGAGACATAGTACAACCACAGTCACCATGGAACAAAGGTTTTAAACATGGTATAATAATAGCAATGGTCACAATGGCATAATGGGCATGAGAACAATATGGTTTGAATTATATGCAAGGCTGGATGTGTCACTGATATAAGATAGAAAAAAAACTCATGCAACCATTCATTTTCATTTTAAAACCCTGAAAACGATCATGCTATGACTGTGGGGTTTAAATCTTCCGTTTGAAACGTTTGAAACCACCAATGATGCCACCAATGCATTCAAAAACATCAAGCAATTGATAGAAACCTGTTTGAAGACCAGTTGAAGCAATCCCAAACAAGACTGGGCGCTCAAAATGATTTTTTGGACCTCTGTTGATGAGTGGGTCGCTCTGCCCAGGTGGGTCGCTCCTGCAAATTTACACTATGAAAATGCTCGTGTGGGTCGTCATCTGTGTGTGGGTCGTTCCCTGTTTCTCTTGCCACATACTTATTTTGCGTAAAAGATTTTGCAGGCCTTCCCTAAGTCAAAATTCCAAGTGTAGGATAGCTCGTTGGAAAGCTATTGGAGTCTACTTTCCAACACAAGTAGAATTATAAAATTTGGATTTCATTTACCCTGTCAAAAATCAAATCTCCCAACACTAGTCAAAATGATCAGAATGAGGCTGCCTCAAGGCAGAGTGCTGTTGCAGTCAACCTTTGAAGGTCTTCCTCAACTCCAAATTGAGCTCATGATAGCTCATTGGAAAGGTATTTCTGTCTAGTTATCATTTGACACATCATGTAAGTCATTTGGCCAACCATGCTAGGAGAAAACGTGATTTTCCCAAGGTCACTTCAGAGGTGCATTCAATTCTCCTGAGGCAACGGTATTTTTGATATTTCTCTAACACCATGATACCTGTGTAAAAAGTGAAGGAGGGTTTTTTTCCTTGGCATGTTGTGGAAAAAAACCTCTCTCATTTTTCCAAAATTCATCTTTGATTTCTCTGAAAAATCTTTTGAGTGAAACCGATCCCGATGTGTGGAACAAGGGAGTTTGTCGAAATGAAGCGAAATGAAGGGGATAGGGGGCTTCTAAATTCTTGGGGAAATTTTGGAAAGTAGGGAGGGATGTTAGGAAGCAGGGGAAAGTGGAATCAAAGAGATTGAGTGAGGGGAAGGGGTCCAAAAGGGCAAAACACAGGCCTAGCCTAGGAAATTGCCAAGTTGTGGCTAGAAACTAGGGTTTGTGCAAAAATGAGGAATTTTAGGGATCTCAGTGATGGGAAGTGTTTAATGAGGTATATTAAGGATAGGGGAAGGTGTATGAACATCAGGATACAAGTTTTTTCAGATGATTTGACCATCCAAGAGAAATTACCTCCAAAACCCTAGAGAGGGAAATGGACCTTACCAAGGCACGCATCGAAGCATGAACAAGATGTAAAATGACCCAATAGAACTTGAAATGATAATTGTCACCCTCCTAATGATGGCACACTCGCCTAAATGGTGACATGGACCGACATTTGGACAACTTTGGAAGGAGTGAAAGCAAACCCTAGACCTAATGCCTAGTGACCAAATTTTGCTTGAAGACTCATTGAAATGACAAAATTTGACTTGACACTTTAAAAATCACTTTGAAAGAGCATGTTTGATCACCGGAGGAAGGTCGCAAAGTCCGACTCCTAACATTGGCTCCAATGGGGATGGTAGCTCCAAACTCCGTGAGGTGCCAAGAACTACAGACTAGGAGAGCAAGTACTGCCTTATCCATTGGGCCATGGAATCAAAAACTCAAGCTGAAATGCATGACTGAAAACTGATGAATTGATGACACAAAATGACTCTCACTCAACTAAAAACTAACTTGATACTTAAACACAACTGACAAACTGGAAAAGATGCTCAAAGTAGAGCTTATTCAATACAACCTACTCTAATTGTTCCTTTCACCACCTGATCAAGTGTAATGGAACAGCCAATGCAACCATGTAAGCATGTTGGCTGCTATCTTAATTCTCCGCAAGTGCTTGCTTATGGACAACGAGAAATAACTACTGAAAGGCAACTCCCATGGAAATTTTGAATCAAGTGGACTGCTGATAAACTTGCAAAGCATGAATTCACTGGATGACTGCAAGAATACTGCGAAAGGATCTTCATAAACATAGCTCTGGTCCAGATAATCTCCATACCTTGATCTTAAACTTTTCCTCACATCTGTGGTGCTTTTCTTTGGTGATTGCAGCAAGCTGTCAAAAGGATCCTGAAATTCATGAATAACCAAACTCTGTTGCTGATTCCAGACAGAACAAAAGTCTCCTTTATCAATCTCCTCATATGACTGCAAACCTTGATGAGGGCTTTGTAATGAAAAATCTGTTAAACAAGAGAATGAAGGCGACCTTTGAATAAGATTATCATCAACATTCTTTTCCGGCACATGGTTAGCTAATGGAGTAGAATTTTTATAGCATAAATCATCCAACACACGAGCAATGGGATCATCAAAAACTTGAGAAGACTGCTACGATGTATCCATTGAGACTGTCTGACATCCTACTGGTTGTTCATATTTTTCTTGAGATATATTACGAAGATTCTGCCTTATAAACTGAAATGCTTCGAAACAAAAGGGCATAGAATTCTCCTGCATCATCAAATCATGTATTTCATCTTCAATACCTTTATCTGTAATCTGACCTTCAATTTCATTTGGTGGCTGCAAATCTGATGCTTCAGGCTGATCAAGAACTTTGCTATCTGTCTCATCCTCAACATTAGCACTGAGAGATTGCTGATTTCTTACAGGCTGCTCCTTTGAAGATTTACTATGCAATTTACCCTTCAAAAACTGAAATGATTCAAAACAAAATGGTACGGAGTCACCTTGTATCATTTGATCACATGTACCAGCTTCCATGTCCTCATCTGCAGCTTGACAATCAACGGCTTTCGAGGGCTGAAAATATGAATATGAGAAGTTTTGAACAAGGCTTTCATTGCCCTCAAGATGGTCCAAATCAAGAATTTTTGGCAGTTGATTTCTGATTGCATGGAAATTGTCTCTGATGAACTGAAATGAGTCAAAACAAAAAGACAAAGATCCTTCACTTTCTTCAAAATTTGCTGCACTTTCCTCATCATTTTCATAGCTGATATGTATCGATTGATCACTGTACTCGAGCTGCTGAAAGTGAATCCTCTCCTCGCACAAGCTACCGCTGATTTGTCCGCAAGATTAGATTCTTTTTTGGACATAATAATCATCATACCGATCAAACCGAGGCAATTCATCATCAAACATGATAACATCATATCAATGTACTTCAGTTCTTCACACCGATCTATAAAGCAATCACTATGACAACTGGGATCAGAAGCAAAATGTTTTGGATCAGCAACTTGTTCTTGAATGTCATTTTCATTTTTTGCAGTCATTTTCCTCACCATCTCTTCTACTTCGTTTATGAAAAGATCAAGCTTTTCCTCTGAAGGTGTCAGCTGCTCTGAAACGTTCTTCTTTTCTTCCTCCAACCTTGCCCTCAAGATCAGCAAATGAGCCTCTACGTTTACTGCCTTGTTCTACATTTCGTGAAGTGTTTCAATATTCTTTTCTCTCAGCTAAAACTCCATTTCCAGATCAAAGGCACCCGGGTAGTGCAAGAGAGAAGATCTAGGAGAAGGTCTTATATCAACTGGCATCGAATAATAAACTTGGTTAAATCTGGCAGAAAACTGTTGTACTATCTCCCCTGGCAGTCTTTCCAGCTGGTTATACTCTTCTATAATAAGGAAAGGATTCTGTCCAATCATCCACCTGTCAAGGAAAACTTTGACAAACTTATGGAAATCTGAAATGCTCGCATCAGGCAGGGCTTTAAACCAACTCTTCACTTGGCCTTGCAAAGAAAGAGCAAAAATCCTAATACTAACATCTTCATCATCAACTTCGAAAAAATCCAGAAAAGTCTCAACATTCTGCACATGTTGCTCAGCATTGACATTGTTACATTCACCGTCAAATCTTGGTAGATATAGGTCATAATTTGTAGGGAAAGCATGAACAACAGAAGGTAAAACAAGAGGTTTGTACCGATCTGGAATTTTACAAGGTGTAGGGGCATGTACAAGAGCTGTGGGATCGGTTTTGTTTTCTTTAGGCTCATCACTCTGAAGAGAGTCATCATAAGATGTGGGAAAAGTAAGGAGGCCAGGATCAAAGGGAAACTCAGCATTTACACTTTTTGAATGGGTCGAGTGAAGATTTTGATCACCTTTCTCATACAACAAATTCTGAAAAAATTTCAGGATAGCTTCAAGAACGGCGAAGAAGTAATTTGCAAAAAAGCAGACTAGATCCTGAATACCATTCCACTTTGGATACCTAAACTTTGTGTAATATCCTTCCATTTTCTCAGAAAGAGTCATTCTCCGTGACTTTGAATTGGAGTCACTGTGTGAATGATTTCAGCTCTTCTTATGTCCGACGTTGTCCACCATCAACCATCGGATCTGAACTTGATACACGTATCGGCAATTTACAAGCAAATGCCACGACATGTTAAACCTAGAGATCAGAGGCTAGCCATATCTACTTGGCTGCTCATAGCAACAAATAAGCCAAGGCTACTCAAGGTGATTCTCGTAATTCGTCTATAACAAGCAAACCATTGAGATCTTCCCCAGTATGGTCGCCACTATGTTAGCACTCAAATCTACCTCAGGCCGAAATGAAGTAAAACTCAAGGCTACATCAAACCACGCTCAGCCTCGTAGCTAGCCCTACGAGGACAGGAGAGGGCTCTCTCCGTCAATCTCGAGAAAATAAGCAATAGGATGCGAGATGACTTACAATAAGAACTGATTTTAGGCTAGTAAAGAGATAGGTATGTTTTATTTTTGGTTTTTTGGGTTTTCGCTGGAGTAATGGGAAAACAAATTTTGGGTCCGGGGATAAGGTCAGACCTTTGCAGAGTTCAAGCTGGGGCGAGGTAGGTGATAATCCTGATGCTTTAAAATTGGATTTATGGATAGATTAGACTGACCAGGAGCTGAAGAGGGCAAAGAAAAACTTGGATCCTCTCCAAACAGCTGAAAACATATAGAACTAACTGAATTCAAAGGCCAAGCACTGTAAATAATGGATTCAACCTTAATCACTCATTCAACTTAGTTCAGAAGCATAATGAAAGGATGGCATACATTAAACATGAAGAAACTTACAGTAAACAAAGAAGAAACACCATCAAGACCAGAACACCACAAGGATCCCAACAAGTGCCGCAAAACCCCTGATCTTTCCTTAGCCAAAATATGAAAAGTATGTACAATGATATCAAAAGTATCCCAAGAGTCCCACCTGTAGAATGCCTCAGAAATTACAATATATAGATCACTCTAACACCTTTCCCCACCTCTAGGGGTCGAATTCCCTCTTCAGGGATCAGTTTCAACCAATTCTAATCATGGAACTACAATCTAGGCAGCTAACAACTTGCCTCTAAAAGAGTGGAAACTGATCCATTACATGATTTTTTACTCATTTGAGAGTGAATCTTCTAGAAGAGATAAAAACAAGCCAAAGCTACATGCAAAACATGAATTTACATCATAAAAACCCAAAAATTCTATCCACAAGCAAAACTGGTCCATAATAGGCGAAATACTGAGCTGGCAGCTGAAAATTTAGGAAAAATTCTAGGTGGGTCGCTCCTGAACTGTGTGGGTCGCTCATGTTCCAGGCTGAATTTGAGGTACTTCCCAGCATCTAAATTGAGCTCATGATAGCTCGTTGGAAATCCCTGGATATCTACTTTCCAACCCAAGTGGAATTTCTGAATTTGGAGTTGATTTGACCCTCCAAAACCGCATTCTCCCAGAGGTACTCCCTGCTGGTGCAAAAGGTGGCAGCAAGGTGGTTTTCATGGTGTTTTTGAGCTTTTTGACCATCCAGATTTTGATGAAATGCTAAGTTGACTTCTGAGGATGCATAACTAACCATGAAAAATCCAAAAATGTAAAAATTTCCTCCAGAAAGTGTCCCAAAAAAAAGTGAGCGCATGAGTGCGCGACCCGCTTAACTGAAAACCCTGTTTTTGAGACCAAAAATTTGAAAATGACAAAATTTTCTCCGAATTTGCCCAAATTTGGAGCGAAGATCCTCCATCATGTATCTTGCTCATTCAATGAAGCCTCAGCCAAAATCCGGAGTGGATCAGGCTTTTTCCGCCATTTTAGTGCTCTCCTGGTGCATGCAGCTCCTGTGGTGAAAACACTGTCTCGGTTGTATGATGTGTTGTTGTCAGTCATGATGTAGCAATGTGTATGTTCAACCTGTTGAAAATGAGAAATGGGACCTTGGTGTCTTTTTCCCCATCATGATCCTGTGAATGTACCTACGCTGATGAAGAAGGCGAGACCCCTTCCACCTCACGTGGAGATAGTACTCGCGTTGCTGATGAAGTCAACGAGACCCCTTCCACCCCATGTGGAGATAGTACTCGTCGTGATGCTGCAAACAAAGCTCTATGGCCTCTCTGATATGCTACCACTACTGGTGCACTGCTATGCTCCATCTCAGTGCATCAACCTCAACGATTGAGTCACTGTTCGACTCCTGCTCATACACTGACTCTATCTCTGACATGGGTCTGACCAAGCTTTTGGCAATGTGTATACTGATATGAAAGCAGTGCAAACAAAGTTAGGATGTATGTTTCAACACCCAACCAATATTCCCACCGTCAAAACACCATCAAGGAATCAAATCATGGATAAAATCTCTGTTTTAGATGGATTGGAAAAAGCACAATCTCTGTTTTGAATGCAAGTGAAATTTTGATCAAAAGGAGCGGGCAACTTTCAAAATTTTGAACAAATTTTATCAAAGGAGAGCATGGCATCAACAAAATGTGTTTGTCTATGAGTAATAACCACAAAGGTCTCAATGGGCAGTTTGAAACAAAGTCATGAGAATATTTTTACATTGGGCAGTGAGACTCATTACAACCACAGTCACCATGGAACAAAGGGTTTTAACATGGTATAATAATATCAATGGTCAAAATGGCAAAATGGGCATGAGAGCAATATGGTTTTGATATTATATGCAAAACTGGATGTATCACTACCATGAGATAGCAAACAAACTCATTCAACCATTCATTTTCATTTTAAAACCCTGAAAACAAGAATGCTATGTCTGTGGGGTTTTAAATCCTCCTTTTGAACATTTGAAACCACCAATGATGCCACCAATGCATTCAAAAACATCAAGCAATTGATAGAAACCTGTTTGAAAGCCAGTTGCATCGATTCCAAGCAAGGCTGGGCGCTCAGAATAAATTTCAAAACCCTGTGTCTGTGTGGATCGCGCAGCCTCTGCGTGGGTCGCGCAGCCTCTGCGTGGGTCGCTCTGGCCCCAGGTGGGTCGCTCGAGCCCCTTGCCACATAGTGCATTTTGAAATAAGTGTTTGGAGGCCTTCCCGGTGTCCAAATCGGGCGTGTGATAGCTCGTTGAAAAGCTATTGGAGTCTACTTTCCAACACAAGTGGAATTAGGCAATTTGGATTTCATTTACCCTGTCAAAAATAAAATCTCCCAACACTAGTCAAAATGAGCAGAATGAGGCTGCCTCAAGGCAGAGCGCTGTTGCAATCAACTTTTGAAGGTCTTCCTCAACTCCAAATTGAGCTCATGATAGCTCATTGGAAATTTATTTCTGTCTAGTTATCATTTGACTCATCAAGAAAGTCATTTGGCCAAACATGCTAGGAGAAAAATTGATTTTCCCAAGGTCACTTCAGAGGTGCATTCAATCCTCCTGAGACAACGGTATTTTTGAAATTTCTTCAAAACCATGATACCTGTGTAAAAAGTGAAAGAGGTTTTTCTTCCTTGGAATGTTGTGGACAAAAACCTCTCTCAGTTTCCCAAATTTCATCTTTTATTGCTCTGAAACATCTTTTGAGTGAAACCGATCCCGATGTGTGGAACAAGGGATTTTGTCGAAATGAAGCGAAATGAAGGGGATAGGGGGCTTCTAAATTCTTGGGGAAATTTTGGAAAGTAGGGAGGGATGTTAGGAAGCAGGGGAAAGTGGAATCTCAGAGATTGAGTGAGGGGAAGGGGTCCAAAAGGGCAAAACACAGGCCTAGCCTAGAAAATTGCCAAGTTGTGGCTAGAAACTAGGGTTTGTGCAGAAATGAGGAATTTTAGGGATCTCAGTGATGGGAAGTGTTTAATAAGGTACATTAAGGATAGGGGAAGGTGTAAGAACATCAGGATACAAGTTTTTCGATGATTTGACCATCCAAGAGAAATTACCTCCAAAACCCTAGGAGAGGGAAATGGACCTTACCAAGGCACAACTGAAGCATGAACAAGATGTAAAATGACCCAATGGAACTTGACATGATGATGAAAACCCTCTGAATGATGGCACACTCAGCTGAATAGTGACATGGACCGACATTTGGACAACTTTGGAAGGAGTGAAAGCAAACCCTAGACCTAATGCCTAGTGACCAAATTTTGCTTGAAGACTCTTTGAAATGACAAAATTTGACTTTGACACTTTAAAATCACTTTGAAAGAGCATGTTTGATCACTGGAGGAAGGCTGCAAAAGCTGACTCTAACATTGGCTCCAATGGGGATGGTAGCTCCATCTCCGTGGAGGTGCCAAGAACGGCAGATCTTTGGGAGAGCAGACCAGTGCCTTATCCATTGGGCCATGGAATCAAAAACTCAAACTGAAATGCATGACTGAAAACTGATGACAAAAATTGACTCTCACTCAACTAAAAACTGACTCGATACTTAAACACAACTGACAAACTGAAAAATATGCTCAAAGTAGATCTTATTCAATACAACCTACTCTAATTGTACTTTACACCACCTGATCAACTGTAATGGAACAGCCAATGCAACCATGTAAGCATGTTGGCTGCTGTTTGATTTTTTCCCACATGCTTGCTTATGAACAACGAGAAATAACTACTAAAAGGCAACTCCCATGGAAACTTTGAACCAAGTGGACTGCTGATAAACTTGCAAAGCATAAATTGACTGGATGACTGCAAGAATATTGCGAATGGATCTTCATAAACATAGCTCTGGTCCAGATAATCTCCATACCTTGATATTAAACTTTTCCTCACATCTGCGGTGCTTTTCTTTGGTGATTGCAGCAAGCTGTCAAAAGGATCCTGAAATTCATGAAAAATCAAACTCTGTTGCTGATTCCAAACAGAACAAAAGTCTCCTTCATCAATCTCCTCATATGAATACAAACCTTGATGAGAGCTTTGTAATGAAAAATCTGTTAGACAAGACAATGAAGGCAACTTTTGAATAAGATTATCATCAACATTCTTTTCGGGCACATGGTTAGCTAATGGAGCAGAATTTTTATAACAAACATCATCCAACACCCGAGCAATGGGATCATCAAAAACTTGAGAAGAGTGCTGTAATGTATCCATTGAAACTGTATGACCTCCTTCTGGCTGTTCATCTTTTCCTTGAGATATATTATGAAGATTCTTCCTTATAAACTGAAATGCTTCAAAAAAAAAGGGTATAGAATCTTCCTGCATCATCAAATTATGTATTTCATCTTCCACAACTTCATCTGTAATCTGACCTTCAATTGCATTAGATCGCTGCAAATCTGATGCTACAAGCTGCTCAAAAATCTCGTTATCTGTCTCATCCTCAACATTAACACTGAGAGATTGCTGATTTCCTATGGGCTGCTCATTTGAAGATTTACTATGCAATTTTTTCCTCAAAAACTGAAATGATTCAAAACATAAAGGTATGGAGTCACCTTGAATCATTAAATCATGTGTGCCCACTTCCAAATCTTCAGCTGCAACTTGACAATCAATGACTTTCGAGGGCTGAAAATCTGAATATGAGAAGTTTTGAACAAGGCTTTCATTGCCCTCTAGATGGTCCAAATCAAGGCTTGTTGACGTTTGATTTCTGATTGCATGGAAGTTATCTCTAATGAGCTGAAACGAATCAAAACACAAAGGCAAAGATCCTTCACTTACATCAAAATTTTCTGCACTTTCCTCATCATTGCCATAGCTGATATGCATCAGTTGATCACTGTACTCGAGCTGTTGAAAGTGAACTTCCTCCTCGCACAAACTAGCTGCTGATTCGTCTGCAAGATTAGATTCTTTTTGGAGAACATAATCATCATCATACTGATCAAACTGAGGCAATTCATCATCAAGCATACACATCATATCAACAGCTCTCTCTTCTTCACAATGATCTATAAAACAATCACTATGACAACTGGGATCAGAAACAAAATGTTTTGGATCAGCAACTTGTTCTTGAATGTCATTTTCATTTTTTACAGTCATTTTCCGCACCATCTCTTCTACTGCATTTACAAAAAGATCAATCTTTTCCTCTGAAAGTGTCATCTGCTCTGAAACGTTCTTCTTTTCTTCTTCCTTCAACCTTGCCCTCAAGATCAGCAAATGAGCCTCTACATTCACTGCCTTGTTCTGCATCTCGTGAAGTGTTGCAATATTCTTTTCTCTCAGCTGAAACTCCATTTCCGGATCAAAGGCACCCGGGTAGTGCAAGAGAGCAGATCTAGGAGAAGGTCTTATATAAACTGGCATCGAATAATAAACTTGAACAAATCTAACAGAAAGTGGTATCTTGTCTCTGGCATTCTTTTCACCTTGGACTTGTCCTCCTCTTCGTCAACAAAGTATGTCTAGATCCAAATACTTTGTCAGGGAAACTTTGACAATGCTGAGATATCATGATGCTGCATCAAATGAGACACAGACGACTCTTCACTTGGCCTTTCAAAGAAAGAGCGAAAAGCCTAATACTAACATCTTCATCATCAACTTCAAAAAGATCTAGAAAAGTCTCAACATTCTGCACATGTTGCTCAGCATTGACATTGTTACATTCACCATCAAATCTCGGTAGATATAGGTCATAATTTGCAGGAAAAGCATGAAGAACAGAAGGCAAAACAAGAGGTTTATACCGAACTGGAATTTTACAAGGTGTAGGGGCATGTACAAGATCTGTGGGATTAGTTTTGTTTTCTGGCTCATCACTCTGTAGAGAGTCATCATAAGATGTGGGAAAAGTAAGGAGACTGGGATCAAAGGGAAACTCAACATTTACACTTTTTGAATGGGTCGAGTGAAGATTTTGATGACCTTTCTCATACAACAAGCTTTGAAAAACTTTCAGGATAGCTTCAAGACCAGCAAAGAAGTAATTTACGAGAAAGCAGATTAGATCCTGAATACCATTCCACTTTAGATACCTGAACTTTGTGTAAGATCCTTCCATTTTCTCAGAGAAAGAGTCAGTCCTCCAGACTTTGAATTGGAGTCACCAGGTGAATGACTTCAGCCTTCTTATGTCTGATCGTTGTCCACCATCAACCATCAGATCTGAACTTGATACACGTACTGGGGCAATTTACAAGTTAAATGCTACGATTACAAGTTAAACCGGAGATCGACTGAAGCAGCGTTTATCTACTTCGCTGATGCATAGCAACAGCGTTTCGAAAGCTACCTGGCGTGACTTTAGACTCCGTCTATAACAAGCAAACGTTTTGAGTTTCTCCCCAGTATGGTCGCCACTATGTTAGCACTCGAATCTACCTCAGGCTGAAATGAAGTAAAACTCAACACTCAAATCTACCTCAGGCTGAAATGAAGTAAAACTCAAGGCTACATCAAACCACGCTCGGCCTCGTAGCTAGCCCTACGAGGACAGGAGAGGGCTCTCTCCGTCAATCTCGAGAAAATAAGCAATAGGATGCGAGATGACTTACAATAAGAACTGATTTTAGGCTAGTAAAGAGATAGGTATGTTTGATTTTTGTTTTTTTGGGTTTTTGCTGGAGTAATGGGAAAACAAATTTTGGGTCCGGGGATAAGGTCAGACCTTTGCAGAGTTCAAGCTGGGGCGAGGTAGGTGATGATCTTGATGCTTTAAATTGGATATATGGATAGATTAGACCGACGAGGAGCTGAAGAGGGCAAAGGAGAACTTGAATCCTCTCCAAACAGTTGAAAACATATGGAACTAACTGAATTCAAAAGCCGAGCACTGTAAACAATGGATTCAACTTTATTTCACTCATTCAATTTAGTTCAGAAGCATATGAAAGGATGGTATACATTAAAAATGAAGAAACTTACAGTAAACAAAGAAGAAACACCATCAAGAACATAACACCACAAGGATCCCAACAAGTGCCGCAAAACCCCTGATCTTTCCTTAGCCAAAATATAAAAAATATGTACAATGATATCAAAAGTATCCTGCTATCCAACCTGTAGAATGTCTCAGAAATTACAATATATAGATCACTCTAACCCCTTCCCCCACCTCTAGGGGTCTAATTCCTCCTTCATGGATCAGTTTCAACAAATTCTAATCATGGAACTACAATCTAGGCACCTAACAACTTGCCTCTAAAAGAGTGGGAACTGATCCATTTACATGATTTTTTACTCATTTGAGAGTGAATTTTTAGGAGATAAAAACAAGCCAAAGTTACATGCCAAACATGAATTTACATCATAAAAACCCAAAAATTCTATACATAAGCAAACTAGTCCATAAACAGCGAAATACTCGAAATGGGCAGCTGAAAATTCGTAAAAATTTCTAGGTGGGTCGCTCCTGGAACTGCGGGGTCGCTCATGTTCCAGGCTGATTGAGGTAGCTCCCCGGTATCCAAATTGAGCTCATGATAGCCTGTTGAAAGCCCTGGATGTCTACTTTCCAACCCAAGTGAATTTCTAAATTTGGAGTTGATTTGACCCTCCAAAACCTCCTTCTCCCAGAGGTACTTCCTGCTGGTGCAAAAGGTGGCAGCAAGGTGATTTTCATGGTGTTTTTAAGCTGTTTGACCATCCAGATTTTGTTGAAATGCTAAATTGACTTCAGAGGATGCATAATTAACCATGAAAAATCCAAAAATGTAAAAATCTCCTCCAGCAAGTGTCTCAAAAAGCGAGCGCATGAGCGCGCGACCCACGTAGCTGCAAAACCTGTTTTTTAGACCAAAAATTTGAAAATGACAAAATTTTCTCCGAATTTGCCCAAATTCGGAGCGAAGGTCCTCCGTCATGTGTCCTTCCCAGTCAATGAAGACTCGGCCAAAATCCGAAGTGGATCAGGCCTTTTCCGCCATTTTAGTGCTCTCCTAGTGCATGCAGCTCCTGTGGTGAAAACACTGTCTCGGTTGTATGTGTTGGTCTCTATCATGATCCTGTGAATGTACCTGCGCTGATGAAGAAGGCGAGACCCCTTCCACACCATGTGGAGATAGTACTCACGTTGCTGATGAAGTCAACGAGACCCCTTCCACGCCATGTGGAGATAGTACTCGTCGTGATGCTGCAAACAAAGCTTTGTGGCCTCTCTGATATGCTACCACTACTGGCGCACTGCTATGCTCCATCTCAAGACATCAACTAACGATTGAGTCACTCGTCCGACTCCCGCTCATACTCTGACTCGTCTCGATATGGCTTTGAACAGTTATTGGCACTATGTATACCGATATGAAAGCAAAGCAGTAAACAAAGTTATAATGTATGTTTCAAACACCCAACAAATATCCCCCCCGTCAAAACACCATAAGGAAACAAACCATGATAATATCTCTGTTTTAAATGGATTGGAAAAGAGGCACAATCTCTGTGTTTAAATGCAAGTGAATTTGATCAAAAGGAGCGGGTAACTTTCAAAATTTTGAACAAATTTTATCAAAGGAGAGCATGGAATCAATAGAATGTGTTTGTCTATGAGTAATAACCACAAAGGTCTCAATGGGCAGTTTGAAACAAAGTCATGAGAATATTTTTACATTAGGTAGTGAGACTCATTACAACCACAGTCACCATGGAACAAAGGGTTTTAAACATGGTATAATAATAGCAATGGTCAAAATGGAAAAATGGGCATGAGAGCAATATGGTTTTGATATATGCAAGCTGATGTGTATCACCGCCATGATAGCAAACAACTCATTCAATCATTCATTTTCATTTAAAACCCTGAAAACAAGAATGCTATGACTGTGGGGTTTTAAATCCTCCGTTGAACATTTGAAACCACCAATGATGCCACCAATGCATTCAAAAACATCAATCAATTGATAAAAACCTGTTTGAAGGCCAATTGCATCGATTCCAAGCAAGGCTGGGCGCTCAAAATGAATCTCGAAACCCTGTGTCTGCGTGGGTCGCGCAGCCTCTGCGTGGGTCGCTCTGCCCAGGTGGGTCGCTCGGGCCCCAGGTGGGTCGCTCGAGCCCCTTGCCACATAGTGCATTTTGCAGGAAGTGTTTGGAGGTTTTCCCGGTGTCCAAATCGGACGTGTGATAGCTCGTTGGAAAGCTATTGGAGTCTACTTTCCAACACAAGTGGATTTAGGCAATTTTGATTTCATTTACCCTGTCAAAAATCAAATATCCTAACACTAGTCAAAATGATCAGAATGAGGCTGCCTCAAGGCAGAGTGCTGTTGCAGTCAACTTTTGAAGGTCTTCCTCAACTCCAAATTGAGCTCATGATAGCTCATTGGAAAGGTCTTTCTGTCTAGTTATCATTTGACTCATCAAGCAAGTCATTTGGCCAACCATGCTAGAAGAAATTTTGATTTTCCCAAGGTCACTTCAGAGGTGCATTCAATTCTCCTGAGGCAACGGTATTTTTGACATTTCTCTAAAACCATGATACCTGTGTAAAAATTGAAAGAGGTTTGTCTTCCGTGGCATGTTTTGGACAAAACCCTCTCTCATTTTCCAAAATTTCATCTTTGATTGCTCTGAAACATCTTTTGAGTGAAACTTACCCCGATGTGTGAAACAAGGAATTTTGTCGAAATGAAGCGAAATGAAGGGGATAGGGGGCTTCTAAATTCTTGGGGAAATTTTGGGAAGTAGGGAGGGATGTTAGGAAGCAGGGGGAAGTGGAATCATAGAGATTGAGTGAGGGGAAGGAGTCCAAAAGGGCAAAACACAGGCCTAGCCTAGAAAATTGCCAAGTTGTTGCTAGAAACTAGGGTTTGTGCAAAAATGAGAAATTTGGGGGATCTCAGTGATGGGAAGTGTTTAATTAGGTGAATTAATGATAGGGGAAGGTGTATGAACATCAGGATACAAGTTTTTCGATGATTTGACCATCCAAGAGAAATTACCTCCAAAACCGTAGGAGAGGGAAATGGACCTTACCTAGGCACAACTGAAGCATGAACAAGGTGTAAAATGACTCGATGGAGCTTGAAAAGATGATGAAAACCCTTTGAATGATGGTACACTCAGCTGAATGGTGACATGGACTGACATTTGGACAAATTTTAAAAGAGTGAAAACCAACCCTAGACCTAATGCCTAGTGATCAAATTTTGCTTGAAGACTCAGTGAAATGAAAAAATTTGACCTTGACACTTTAAAATGACTTTGAAAGAGCATGTTTGATCACTGAAGGAAGGCTGCAAAGGCTGACTCTAACATTGGCTCCAATGGGGATGGTAGCTCCTTGGAGGTGCCAAGAACGGCAGATCTTTGGGAGAGCAGACCAGTGCTTTATCCATTGGGCCATGGAATCAAAAACTCAAACTGAAATGCATGACATGAAAACTGATGACTTGACGACACAAATTGAATCTCACTCAACTAAAAACTGACTCGATACTTAAACACAATCGACAAACTAGAAAAGATGCTCAAAGTAGAGCTTATTCAATACAACCTACTCTAATTGTGCTTTACACCACCCGATCAAGTGAAATGGAACAGCCAATGCAACCATGCAAGCATGCTGGCTGCTGTTTGATTTCTTCCCAAATGCTTGCTTATGAACAACGAGAAACAACTACTGACAGGAAACTCCCATGGAAACTTTGAACCAAGTGGACTGCTGATAAACTTGCAAAGCATAAATCGACTGGATGACTGCAAGGATACTGCGAATGGATCTTCATAAACATAGCTCTGGTCCAGATAATCTCCATACCTTGATCTTAAACTTTTCCTCACATCTGTGGTGCTTGTCTTTGGTGATTGCAGCAAGCTGTCAAAAGGATCCTTAAATTCATGAAATACCAAACTCCGTTGCTGATTCCAGACAGAGCAAAAGTCTCCTTTATTAATCTCCTCATATGAATGGAAATCTTGACATGTGCTATGCAATGAACAATCTGTTAAACAAGACAATGAAGGTGACCTTTGAATAAGATTATCATCAACATTCTTTTCGGGCACATGGTTAGCTAATGGAGCAGAATTTTTATAACAAACATCATCCAACACACGAGCAATGGGATCATCAAAAACTTGAGAAGAGTGCTGTAATGTATCCATTGAAACTATATGACCTCCTTCTGGCTGTTCATCTTTTCCTTGAGATATATTATGAAGATTTTGCCTTATAAACTGAAATGCTTCAAAACAAAAGGGTATAGAATCTTCCTGCATCATCAAATTATGTATTTCATCTTCCACAACTTCATCTGTAATCTGATCTTCAATTGTATTGGATGGCTGCAAATCTGATGTTACAAGCTGCTCATTTGAAAATTTATCATGCAATTTTTCTCTCAAAAACTGAAATGATTCAAAACATAAAGGTACGGAGTCACCTTGAATCATTAAATCATGTGTGCCCACTTCCAAATCTTCAGCTGCAACTTGAAAATCAATGACTTTTGGGGGCTGCAAATCTGAATATGAGAAGTTTTGAACAAGGCTTTCATTGCCCTCTAGATGGTCCAAATCAAGGCTTGTTGACGTTTGATTTCTGATTGCATGGAAGTTATCTCTAATGAACTGAAACGAATCAAAACACAAAGGCAAAGATCCTTCACTTACATCAAAATTTTCTGCACTTTCCTCATCATTGCCATAGCTAATATGCATCGGTTGATCACTGTACTCGAGCTGCTGAAAGTGAACTTCCTCCTCGCACAAACTAGCTACTGATTTGTCTGCAAGATTAGCTTCTGTTTGGAGAACATAATCATCATCATACTGATCAAACTGAGGCAATTCATCATCAAACATACACATCATATCAACAACTCTCTCTTCTTCACAATGATCTATAAAACAATCACTATGACAACTGCAATCAGAAACAAAATGTTTTGGGTCAGCCGCTTGTTCTTGAATGTCATTTTCATTTTTTGCAGTCATTTTCCGCACCATCTCTTCTACTGCGTTTACGAAAAGATCAAGCTTTTCCTCTGAAAGTGTCAGCTGCTCTGAAACATTCTTCTTTTCTTCTTCCTTCAACCTTGCCCTCAAGATCAACAAATGAGCCTCTACATTTACTGCACTGTTCTGCATCTCGTGAAGTGTTGCAATATACTTTTCTCTCAGCTGAAACTCCATTTCCGGATCAAAGGCACCCGGGTAGTGCAAGAGAGAAGATCTAGGAGAAGGTCTTATATCAGCTGGTATCGAAAAATATAATTGATTAAATCTGGCAGAAAAATGTTGTACTGTCTCTCCTGACTGTCTCTTCAGCTGGGCATACTCGTCTAAAATCAAGAAAGGGTTCTGTCCAATCATCCACCTGTCAAGGAAAACTTTGACAAACTGCTGGAAATCTGTGATGCTCGCATCAGGCAGGGCTTTGAACCAACTCTTTACTTGACCTTGCAAAGAAAGAGAAAAAAGCCTAATACTAACATCTTCATCATCAACTTCAAAAAGATCTAGAAAAGTCTCAACATTCTGCACATGTTGCTCAGCATTGACATTGTTACATTTACCATCAAATCTCGGTAGATATAGGTCATAATTTGCAGGAAAAGCATGAAGAACAGAAGGCAAAACAAGAGGTTTATACCGATCTGGAATTTTACAAGGTGTAGGGGCATGTACAAGAGTTGCGAAATCAGTTTTCTTTTCTTTAGGCTCATCACTCTGTAGAGAGTCAACATAAGATGTGGGAAAAGTGAGGAGGCCAGGATCAAAGGGAAACTCAACATTTACACTCTTTGAATAGGTCGAGTGAAGATTTTGATGACCTTTCTCATACAACAAACTTTGAAAAACTTTCAGGATAGCTTCAAGGGCAGCAAATAAATAGTTTCCAAGAAAGCAAATTAGATCCTGAATACCATTCCACTTTAGATACCTGAACTTTGTGTAAGATCCTTCCATTTTCTCAGAGAAAGAGTCAGTCCTCCAGACTTTGAATTGGAGTCACCAGGTGAATGATTTCAGCCTTCTTATGTCCGATCGTTGTCCACCATCAACCATCATATCTGATCTTGATACATGTACTGGGGGAATTTACAAGTTAAATGCTACGATTACAAGTTAAACCGGAGATCGACTGAAGCAGCGTTTATCTACTTCGTTGATGCATAGCAACAGCGTTTCGAAGGCTACCTGGCGTGACTTCAGACTCCGTCTATAACAAGCAAACGTTTTGAGTTTCTCCCCAGTATGGTCGCCACTATGTTAGCACTCAAATCTACCTCAGGCTGAAATGAAGTAAAACTCGAGGCTACATCAAACCACGCTCAGCCTCGTAGCTAGCCCTACGAGGACAGGAGAGGGCTCTCTCCATCAATCTCGAGAAAATAAGCAATAGGATGCGAGATGACTTACAATAAGAACCGATTTTAGGCTAGTAAAGAGATAAGTATGTTTGATTTTTGGTTTTTTGGGTTTTCGCTGGAGTAATGGGAAAACAAATTTTGGGTCCGGGGATGAGGTCAGACCTTTGCGGAATTCAAGCTGGGGCGAGGTAGGTGATGATCTTGATGCTTTAAATTGGATTTATGGATAGATTAGACCGACGAGGAGCTGAAGAGGGCAAAGAAGAACTTGGATCCTCTCCAAACAACTGAAAACATATAGAACTAACTGAATTCAAAGGCTAAGCACTGTAAACAATGGATTCAACCTTATTTCACTCATTCAATTTAGTTCAGAAGCATAATGAAAGGATGGCAACATTAAACATGAAGAAACTTACAGTAGACAAAGAAGAAACACCATCAAAAACAGAACACCACAAGGATCCCAACAAGTGCCGCAAAACCCCTGATCTTTCCTTAGCCAAAAATGAAAAGTATGTACAATAGTATCAAAAGTATCCCAAGAGTCCAACCTCTCCAACCTCTGAAAATGATTGAGAAATTACAATATATAGATCACTCTAACACCTTTCCCCACCTCTAGGGGTCGAATTCCCTCTTCAAGGATCAGTTTCAACCAATTCTAATCATGGAACTACAATCTAGGCAGCTAACCACTTGCCTCTAAAAGAGTGGAAACTGATCCATTACATGATTTTTTACTCATTTGAGAGTGAATCTTCTAGAAGAGATAAAAACAAGCCAAAGTTACATATCAAAAATGAATTTACATCATAAAACCCAAAAATTCTACCCATAAGCAAAACTGGTCCATAATAGGCGAAATACTTAGCTGGCAGCTGAAAATTCAGAAAAATTTCTAGGTGGGTCGCTCCTGAACTGCGTGGGTCGCTCATGTTCCAGGCTGATTTTGAGGTAGCTCCTGGCATCCAAATTGAGCTCATGATAGCTCGTTGGAAATCCCTGGATGTCTACTTTCCAACCCAAGTGGAATTTCTGAATTTGGAGTTGATTTGACCCTCCAAAACCGCATTCTCCCAGAGGTACTTCCTGCTGGTGCAAAAGGTGGCAGCAAGGTGATTTTCATGGTGTTTTTAAGCTGTTTGACCATCCAGATTTTGTTGAAATGCTAAGTTGACTTCAGAGGATGCATAATTAACCATGAAAAATCCAAAAATGTAAAAATCTCCTCCAGTAAGTGTCTCAAAAAAAAGCGAGCGCATGAGCGCGCGACCCACGTAACTGAAAACCCTGTTTTTAGACCAAAAAATTTCAAAATGACAAAATTTTCTCCGAATTTGCTCAAATTCGGAGCGAATATCCTCCATCATGTGTCCTGCCCAGTCAATGAAGCCTCGGCCAAAATCCGAAGTGGATCAGGCCTTTTCCGCCATTTTAGTGCTCTCCTGGTGCATGCAGCTCCTGTGGTGAAAACACTGTCTCGGTTGTATGTGTTGGTCTCTATCATGATCCTGTGAATGTACCTACGCTGATGAAGAAGGCGAGACCCCTTCCACGCCATGTGGAGCTAGTACTCGCGTTGCTGATGAAGTCAACGAGCCCCCTTCCACCCCGGGTGGAGATAGTACTAAAATCGTGATGTTGAAACAAGCTACAGCTAGCTATACGATATGCTACTACTGCGACGCCTTTGCTATGCTCCATCTCGGTACATCAACCTCAACGATTGAGTCAGCATCAGAGCTCCTGCTCATACTCGACTACGCTCACGACATGGCTTTGAACATTTTATTGGCACTATGCGATATGAAACGGTGCGACAAGGTTATGATGTATGTTTCAAACACCCAACAAATATCCCCCACTGTCAAAGCACCATAAGGAAACAAACAATGATAATAGCGCTGTTTTAGGTGGATTGGAAAAGGCACAATCTCTGTGTTTAAATGCAAGTGAACTTTGATCAAAAGGAGCGGGCAACTTTCAAAATTTTGAACAAATTTTATCAAAGGAGAGCATGGCATCAATAGAATGTGTTTGTCTATGAGTAATAACCACAAAGGTCTCAATGGGCAGTTTGAAACAAATTCATGAGAATATTTTTACATTAGGCAGTGAGACTCATTACAACCACAGTCACCATGGAACAAAGGGTTTTAAACATGGTATAATAATAGCAATGGTCAAAATGGAAAAATGGGCATGAGAGCAATATGGTTTTGATATTATATGCAAAGCTGGATGTATCACTGCCATGAGATAGCAAACAAACTCATTCAACCATTCATTTTCATTTTAAAACCCTGAAAACAAGAATTCTATGACTGTGGGGTTTTAAATCCTCCGTTGAACATTTGAAACCACCAATGATGCCACCAATGCATTCAAAAACATCAATCAATTGATAAAAACCTGTTTGAAGGCCAGTTGCATCGATTCCAAGCAAGGCTGGGCGCTCAGAATGAATCTCGAAACCCTGTGTCTGCGTGGGTCGCGCAGCCTCTGCGTGGGTCGCTCGGGCCCCAGGTGGGTCGCTCGAGCCCCTTGCCACATAGTGAATTTTTCAGGAAGTTTTTGGAGGCCTTCCCGGTGTCCAAATCGGGCGTGTGATAGCTCGTTGGAAAGATATTGGAGTCTACTTTCTAACACAAGTGGAATTAGGCAATTTGGATTTCATTTACCCTGTCAAAAATCAAATCTCCAAACACTAGTCAAAATGATCAGAATGAGGCTGCCTCAAGGCAGAGTGCTGTTGCAGTCAACTTTTGAAGGTCTTCCTCAACTCCAAATTGAGCTCATGATAGCTCATTGGAAAGGTATTTCTGTCTAGTTATCATTTAAATCATCAAGAAAGTCATTTGGCCAACCATACTAGGAGAAATATTGATTTTCCCAAGGTCACTTCAGAGGTGCATTCAATTCTCCTGAGGCAACGGTATTTTTGACATTTCTTCAAAACCATGATACCTGTGTAAAAAGTGAAAGAGGTTTTTATTCCTAGGCATGTTGTGAACAAAAACCTCTCTCAGTTTCCCAAATTTCATCTTTGATTGCTCTGAAACATCTTTTGAGTGAAACCGATCCCGATGTGTGGAACAAGGGATTTTGTCGAAATGAAGCGAAATGAAGGGGATAAGGGGCTTCTAAATTCTTGGGGAAATTTTTGGAAGTAGGGAGGGATGTTAGGAAGCAAGGGGAAGTGGAATCACAGAGATTGAGTGAGGGGAAGGGGTCCAAAAGGGCAAAACACAGGCCTAGCCTAGAAAATTGCCAAGTTGTGGCTAGAAACTAGGGTTTGTGCAAAAATGAGGAATTTGGGGGATCTCAGTGATGGGAAGTGTTTAATTAGGTGAATTAATGATAGGGGAAGGTGTATGAACATCAGGATACAAGTTTTTCGATGATTTGACCATCAAGAGAAATTACCTCCAAAACCCTAGGAGAGGGAAATGGACCTTACCTAGGCACAACTGAAGCATGAACAAGGTGTAAAATGACTCGATGGAGCTTGAAAAGATGATGAAAACCCTTTGAATGATGGTACACTCAGCTGAATGGTGACATGGACTGACATTTGGACAAATTTGAAAAGAGTGAAAACCAACCCTAGACCTAATGCCTAGTGATCAAATTTTGCTTGAAGACTTTTTGAAATGACAAAATTTGACTTTGACACTTTAAAATCACTTTGTAAGAGCATGTTTGATCACTAAAGGAAGGCTGCAAAGGCTGACTCTAACATTGGCTCCAATGGGGATGGTAGCTCCTTGGAGGTGCCAAGAACGGCAGATCTTTGGGAGAGCAGACCAGTGCTTTATCCATTGGGCCATGGAATCAAAAACTCAAACTGAAATGCATGACATGAAAACTGATGACTTGACGACACAAATTGAATCTCACTCAACTAAAAACTGACTCGATACTTAAACACAATCGACAAACTAGAAAAGATGCTCAAAGTAGAGCTTATTCAATACAACCTACTCTAATTGTGCTTTACACCACCCGATCAAGTGAAATGGAACAGCCAATGCAACCATGCAAGCATGCTGGCTGCTGTTTGATTTCTTCCCAAATGATTGCTTATGAACAACGAGAAACAACTACTGACAGGAAACTCCCATGGAAACTTTGAACCAAGTGGACTGCTGATAAACTTGCAAAGCATAAATCGACTGGATGACTGCAAGAATACTGTGAAAGGATCTTCATAAACATAGCTCTGGTCCAGATAATCTCCATACCTTGATCTTAAACTTTTCCTCACAACTGCGGTGATTTTCTTTGGTGATTGCAGCAAGCTGTCAAAAGGATCCTGAAATTCATGAAAAATCAAACTCTGTTGCTGATTCCAGACAGAACAAAAGTCTCCTTCATCAATCTCCTCATATGAATACAAACCTTGATGAGAGCTTTGTAATGAAAAATCTGTTAGACAAGACAATGAAGGCAACTTTTGAATAAGATTATCATCAACATTCTTTTCGGGCACATGGTTAGCTAATGGAGCAGAATTTTTATAACAAACATCATCCAACACACGAGCAATGGGATCATCAAAAACTTGAGAAGACTGCTGCACTGTATCCCTTGAAACTGTATGACATCCTACTGGCTGTTCCTCTTTTTCTTGAAATATATTACGAAGATTCTGCCTTATAAACTGAAATGCTTCGAAACAAAAGGGTATAGAATCTTCCTGCATCATTAAATCATATATTTCATCTTCCACAACTTCATCTGTAATCTGACCTTCAATTGTATTGGATGGCTGCAAATCTGATGTTACAAGCTGCTCATTTGAAGATTTACCATGCAATTTTTCTCTCAAAAACTGAAATGATTCAAAACATAAAGGTACAGAATCACCTTGAATCATTAAATCATGTGTGCCCACTTCCAAATCTTCAGCTGCAACTTGACAATCAATGACTTTTGGGGGCTGAAAATCTGAATATGAGAAGTTTTGAACAAGGCTTTCATTTCCCTCTAGATGGTCCAAATCAAGGCTTGTTGACGTTTGATTTCTGATTGCATGAAAGTTATCTCTAATGAACTGAAACGAATCAAAACACAAAGGCAAAGATCCTTCACTTACATCAAAATTTTCTGCACTTTCCTCATCATTGCCATAGCTGATATGCATCGGTTGATCACTGTACTCGAGCTGCTGAAAGTGAACTTCCTCTTCGCACAAGCTAGCTGCTGATTTGTCTGCAAGATTAGATTCTTTTTGGAGAACATAATCATCATCATACTGATCAAACTGAGGCAATTCATCATCAAACATACACATCATATCAACAACTCTCTCTTCTTCACAATGATCTATAAAACAATCACTATGACAACTGGGATCAGAAACAAAATGTTTTGGATCAGCAACTTGTTCTTGAATGTCATTTTCATTTTTTGCAGTCATTTTCCGCACCATCTCTTCTACTGCATTTACGAAAAGATCAATCTTTTCCTCTGAAAGTGTCAGCTGCTCTGAAACATTCTTCTTTTCTTCTTCCTTCAACCTTGCCCTCAAGATCAACAAATGAGCCTCTACATTCACTGCCTTGTTCTGCATCTCGTGAAGTGTTGCAATATTCTTTTCTCTCAGGTGAAACTCCATTTCCGGATCAAAGGCACCCGGGTAGTGCAAGAGAGCAGATCTAGGAGAAGGTCTTATATCAACTGGCATCGAATAATAAACTTGGTTAAATCTAGCAGAAAATTGTTGTACTGTCTCACCTAGCATTCTTTTCAACTGGTTATACTCCTCTATAATCAACAAAAAGTTCTGTCCGATCATCCACCTGTCAAGGAAAACTTTGACAAACTGCTGGAAATCTGTGATGCTCGCATCAGACAGGGCTTTGAACCAACTCTTCACTTGGCCTTGCAAAGAAAGAGCAAAAAGCCTAATACTAACATCTTCATCATCAACTTCAAAAAGATCTAGAAAAGTCTCAACATTCTGCACATGTTGCTCAGCATTGACATTGTTACATTTACCATCAAATCTCGGTAGATATAGGTCATAATTTGCAGGAAAAGCATGAAGAACAGAAGGCAAAACAAGAGGTTTATACCGATCTGGAATTTTACAAGGTGTAGGGGCATGTACAAGAGCTGCGAAATCCGTTTTCTTTTCTTTAGGCTCATCACTCTGTAGAGAGTCAACATAAGATGTGGGAAAAGTGAGGAGGCCAGGATCAAAGGGAAACTCAACATTTACACTCTTTGAATAGGTCGAGTGAAGATTTTGATGACCTTTCTCATACAACAAACTTTGAAAAACTTTCAGGATAGCTTCAAGGACAGCAAATAAATAGTTTCCAAGAAAGAAAATTAGATCCTGAATACCATTCCACTTTAGATACCTGAACTTTGTGTAAGATCCTTCCATTTTCTTAGAGAAAGAGTCAGTCCTCCAGACTTCGAATTGGAGTCACCGGGTGAATGATTTCAGCCTTCTTATGTCTGATCGTTGTCCACCATCAACCATCAGATCTGATCTTGATACATATACTGGGGCAATTTACAAGTTAAATGCTACGATTACAAGTTAAACCGGAGATCGACTGAAGCAGCGTTTATCTACTTCGCTGATGCATAGCAACAACGTTTCGAAGGCTACCTGGCATGACTTCAGACTCCGTCTATAACAAGCAAACGTTTTGAGTTTCTCCCCAGTATGGTCGCCACTATGTTAGCACTCAAATCTACCTCAGGCTGAAATGACGTAAAACTCAAGGCTACATCAAACCACGCTCAGCCTCGTAGCTAGCCCTACGAGGACGGGAGAGGGCTCTCTCCGTCAATCTCGAGAAAATAAGCAATAGGATGCGAGATGACTTACAATAAGAACTGATTTTAGGCTAGTAAAGAGATAGGTATGTTTGATTTTTGGTTTTTTGAGTTTTCGCTGGAGTAATGGGAAAACAAATTTTGGGTCCGGGGATAAGGTCAGACCTTTGCAGAGTTCAAGCTGGGGTGAGGTAGGTGATGATCTTGATGCTTTAAATTGGATTTATGAATGGATTAGACCGACGAGGAGCTGAAGAGGGCAAAGAAGAACTTGGATCCTCTCCAAACAGCTGAAAACATATAGAACTAACTGAATTCAAAGGCTAAGCACTGTAAACAATGGATTCAACCTTAATCACTCATTCAATTTAGTTCAGAAGCATAATGAAAGGATGGCAACATTAAACATGAAGAAACTTACAGTAAACAAAGGAGAAACATCATCAAAAACAGAACACCACAAGGATCCCAACAAGTGCCGCAAAACCCCTGATCTTTCCTTAGCCAAAATATGAAAAGTATGTACAATAGTATCAAAAGTATCCCAAGAGTCCAACCTGTAGAATGCCTCAGAAATTACAATATATAGATCACTCTAACCCCTTTCCCCACCTCTAGGGGTCGAATTACCTCTTCAGGGATCAGTTTCAACCAATTCTAATCATGGAACTACAATCTAGGCAGCTAACAACTTGCCTCTAAAAGAGTGGAAACTGATCCATTACATGATTTTTTACTCATTTGAGAGTGAATCTTCTAGAAGAGATAAAAACAAGCCAAAGTTACATATCAAACATGAATTTACATCATAAAAACCCAAAAATTTTACCCATAAGCAAAACTGGTCCATAATAGGCGAAATACTGAGCTGGCAGCTGAAAATTCAGAAAAATTTCTAGGTGGGTCGCTCCTGAACTGCGTGGGTCGCTCATGTTCCAGGCTGATTTTGAGGTAGCTCCCGGCATCCAAATTGAGCTCATGATAGCTCGTTGGAAAGCCCTGGATGTCTACTTTCCAACCCAAGTGGAATTTCGGAATTTGGAGTTGATTTGACCCTCAAAAACCTCATTCTCCCAGAGGTACTTCCTGCTGGTGCAAAAGGTGGCAGCAAGGTGGTTTTCATGGTGTTTTTGAGCTGTTTGACCATCCAGTTTTTGTTGAAATGCTAAGTTGACTTCAGAGGATGCATAATTAACCATGAAAAATCCAAAAATGTAAAAATCTCCTCCAGCAAGTGTCTCAAAAAAATGCGAGCGCATGAGCGCGCGACCCACGTAACTGAAAACCCTGTTTTTAGACCAAAAAATTTCAAAATGACAAAATTTTCTCCGAATTTGCTCAAATTCGGAGCGAAAACCCTCCATCATGTATCTTGCTCAGTCAATGAAGCCTCGGCCAAAATCCGGAGTGGATCAGGCCTTTTCCGCCATTTTAGTGCTCTCCTGGTGCATGCAGCTCCTGTGGTGAAAACACTGTCTCGGTTGTATGTGTTGGTCTCTATCATGATCCTGTGACTGTACCTGCGCTGATGAAGAAGGCGAGACCCCTTCCACGCCATGTGGAGATAGTACTCGCGTTGCTGATGAAGTCAACGAGACCCCTTCCACCCGGGTGGAGATAGTACTTGTCGTGATGTTGAAACAAAGCTCTGTGGCTTCTCTGATATGCTACTACTACTGACGCACTGCTATGCTCCATCTCAGTACATCAACCTCAACGATTGAGTCACTGTCCGACTCCTGCTCATACTCTGACTCTGTCCCTGACATGGCTTTGAACAAGCTATTGGCACTATGTATACTGATATGAAAGCAGTGCAAACAAGGTTATGATGTATGTTTCAAACACCCAACAAATATCCCCCACTGTCAAAGCACCATAAGGAAACAAACAATGATAATAGCTCTGTTTTAGGTGGATTGGAAAAGGCACAATCTCTGTGTTTAAATGCAAGTGAACTTTGATCAAAAGGAGCGGGCAACTTTCAAAATTTTGAACAAATTTTATCAAAGGAGAGCATGGTATCAATAGAATGTGTTTGTCTATGAGTAATAACCACAAAGGTCTCAATGGGCAGTTTGAAACAAAGTCATGAGAATATTTTTACATTAGGCAGTGAGACTCATTACAACCACAGTCACCATGAAACAAAGGGTTTTAAACATGGTATAATAATAGCAATGGTCAAAATGGAAAAATGGGCATGAGAGCAATATGGTTTTGATATTATATGCAAACTTGGATGTATCACTGCCATGAGATAGCAAACAAACTCATTCAACCATTCATTTTCATTTTAAAACCCTGAAAACAAGAATGCTATGACTGTGGGGTTTTAAATCCTCCGTTGAACATTTGAAACCACCAATGATGCCACCAATGCATTCAAAAACATCAATCAATTGATAAAAACCTGTTTGAAGGCCAGTTGCATCGATTCCAAGCAAGGCTGGGCGCTCAGAATGAATCTCGAAACCCTGTGTCTGCGTGGGTCGCGCAGCCTCTGCCCAGGTGGGTCGCTCGGGCCCCAGGTGGGTCGCTCGAGCCCCTTGCCACATAGTGCATTTTGCAGGAAGTGTTTGGAGGCCTTCCCGGTGTCCAAATCGAGCGTGTGATAGCTCGTTGGAAAGATATTGGAGTCTAATTTCCAACACAAGTGGAATTAGGCAATTTGGATTTCATTTACCCTGTCAAAAAGCAAATCTCCCAACACTAGTCAAAATGATCAGAATGAGGCTGCCTCAAGGCAGAGTGCTGTTGCAGTCAACTTTTGAAGGTCTTCCTCAACTCCAAATTGAGCTCATGATAGCTCATTGGAAAGGTCTTTCTGTCTAGTTATCATTTAAATCATCAATAAAGTCATTTGGCCAACCATACTAGGAGAAATATTGATTTTCCCAAGGTCACTTCAGAGGTGCATTCAATTCTCCTGAGGCAACGGTATTTTTGACATTTCTTCAAAACCATGATACCTGTGTAAAAAGTGAAAGAGGTTTTTCTTCCTAGGCATGTTGTGAACGAAAACCTCTCTCAGTTTCCCAAATTTCATCTTTGATTGCTCTGAAACATCTTTTGAGTGAAACCGATCCCGATGTGTGGAACAAGGGATTTTGTCGAAATGAAGCGAAATGAAGGGGATAGGGGGCTTCTAAATTCTTGGGGAAATTTTGGGAAGTAGGGAGGGATGTTAGGAAGCAGGGGGAAGTGGAATCACAGAGATTGAGTGAGGGGAAGGGGTCCAAAAGGGCAAAACACAGGCCTAGCCTAGGAAATTGCCAAGCTTTGGCTAGAAGCTAGGGTTTGTGCAAAAATGAGGAATTTGGGGGATCTCAGTGATGGGAAGTGTTTAATTAGGTGAATTAATGATAGGGGAAGGTGTATGAACATCAGGATACAAGTTTTTCGATGATTTGACCATCCAAGAGAAATTACCTCCAAAACCCTAGGAGAGGGAAATGGACCTTTCCTAGGCACAACTGAAGCATGAACAAGCTGCAAAATGACCCAATGGAACTTAACATGATGAAGAAAACCCTCTGAATGATGGTACACTCAACTGAATGGTGACATGAACTGACATTTGGAAAAATCTGAAAAGAGTGAAAACCAACCCTAGACCTAATGCCTAGTGATCAAATTTTGCTTGAAGACTCATTGAAATGACAAAATTTGACCTTGACACCTTAAAATCACTTTGTAAGAGCATGTTTGATCACTGAAGGAAGGCTGCAAAGGCTGACTCTAACACGTTCGGCCAGGTCTTTTCAAGGATCTAGCCCTCATGGGTATTTTTCCCCTTCCACCATCTATTATTGTTCAAGTTCATATGATCTCTTGGTTGAATGACCCATGGATTATTCCTTCCCCTGAACAATCAATTCATTCGGTAATTCAATGCCTTTGAGTCTGATTGAAATCGATTATTGTGAACTCATTGCTGCATCCGATACTCCATCATCTGATGGTGCTCCTTTGAGCTTGTCTCTTGACGTATATTTTCAATCCCCCTGGCTTGGAGATTCATATTCGCTTGATCCTTTGAAAGAAGTGTTTCCTTCTAATGAAGCTATCATGGATACCATGTCTCTCGAAGATTTGCCGTGGGATGATGGGCATCATCTTTCTTCGTTTATGCCTGGCCTCAGGGTTATGCCTACATGTCTTGAGCGTTTTGCGCCTCAAGTTCCTTCTCCTCCACTTCAAATGCCGATCCTGACACATGAAGTTTTTACAGAAGGGCACTTGAGCAATATCACATGAACAATGCCTATTGACATTTTCGTGAAGCCGGGGATTGTTGAGAACATCCATGTGGGAATCACTTGTTCTTCAGATGAAGTCCAAGTTTATACTAGCCTTTACTTCTACATGTTTGGTTACGCTACATCACAAAAGATACTTCGTGCTGGTTATTTTTGGCCTTCCATTTTCAAAGACTGTATTGTCACAGTTCATAAATGCCATGATTGCCAAATTTATCAACGCAAGATGCATGCACCACCCGTTCCTCTTCACCCTGTCATTACCGTTGGTCCGTTTGCCAAATGGGGCATTGATTTTATGACGTGTAACCCTCAATCGGCCGGGGGGCATGCTTATATCATCGTAGCCATGGACTACTTCACCAAATGGGCTGAAGCAATGCCTACACTTGCCGCTGACAGTAAGACAACTGCTCAGTTCATATTCAATCATATTATTGCTAGGTTTGGTGTCCCTCAAGCCATCGTTACTAATCATGGTTCCCATTTTTGGCATTATATAGTGGCGGAGTTGACTTCTAAGTTGGGTCTGCGTCATGACGGCTCAACGCTGTACTACCCTCAAGCCAATGGCCAGGTTGAAGCTGTGAACAAATTTCTTGTCACAATGCTTCAGCGTACGATTGGGATCCACAAATCAAACTGGAATCTCATGTTATTTTCGGCTCTTTGGGCATACTGAACCTCAGTGAAGAGTGTGACCAGATTCACCCCGTTTCAATTGGTTTACGGTTTGGAAGCTACTCTCCAGATTGAGTGTGAAATACCTTCACTCAAGTTAGCTATGGAATTACTACCAAATACTTCACCAGAAGAAGAGCATCTCATTTACCTAGAAAGGTTGGATGAAACTCGTTGCTTAGCCGCTTTGGTCATCGAAGCACAAAAGAAGCGAGTCAAATCTAATTTTGATCAATCAGTTTCTCCTCGTTCCTTCGTTGAAGGAGATCTCGTCCTCTCGTATGACCAAGCTCATGATAAGCTAGGGGCAGGAAAATTTCAACCTATGTGGCATGGGCCATACATCGTCAAACATGTATTGCAAAATGGGGCCTATGAGTTAATTGAATATGAAGGTCATCCATTGGAACATCCCAGAAATGGGTTGTATCTAAAAAAATATTATGCCTGAGTCATTCATGCATAATAGCTGTACATAAGTGTTTTTTTCATTTTTCTACATGTTTTGGGTTTGGTGTGCTTTGTGAGCATTTTCTTGCTTTTTGGGTCTTTCTTATTGTGCAGATGTCTATTACCCCTTATGTCGGTTTCGCGGATGGTGCTTCTCGCAGTACCAGGAATTTGTCTTCGGCAACCTGGGTAATTTATAATCCTGCTGGTGAGTTGATAGATCTGCAAGGTATTTTTCTAGGACGAACTACAAAAAATGTCACTGAATATAGCACTGTCATTGAGTTATTAATCGAGGCAATCAACCTTGGTATATGCGCATTGCTTGTAAATATAGATTCACAGCTTGTTGTTCTACAACTCAATAATCATTATTTAGTTAGAAATCCGCACATTCTGAGATTGTATTTACGTATTTTTTTACTGGAAAGACATTTTGATTTCATTACTTATCAAAATATTCCTAGACGAATGAACACGTTAACTGATATAGTGGCTAACATTGTATTAGATAGGCATTTGCATAATTTGTAAAAGCATCATCACATGTAAAAGATCCATGTAGGGAAACAGATGTATATATATATATATATATATATATATATATATATATATATATATATATATATATATATATATATATATATATATATATATATATATATCACATGTTTGCAACTGTGTGCATCATAACGTTAAAAAATATATGTGTGTTTTTGTTACATCCCAAGACATCATGTCTCGCAAAATATGTAGATAAAATAAACCTAGGTGTCTAATCCGCATGGTGTTCATGATAACATTTCATAGCCCGTACTAGCCGCCTCAGCAAGCAGTGAATTCGGCTGGGCACCCCTACGGTATGCCTCTGATAGGCATGAGGAACATCATCAAAGCGTGCATAATCTGGAACTCCTCGGGTGATCCCCTCCAGGTTGTGCACTATCTCGTCTTCCTCGTCGCCCTCACCCTGAGGGTCAAAATCACGAGGGATTCGCCTCGCTATTGGTGACATAACGACAGGTCTCTCTGGGCCAACATCTGCATCACATGGATTCAATTTCAGAACATACATAAATAAACAAAAAAAATCATAATACTCATAAAAATTAAAAATTTTGAGTCCTACCCAAATCTTCATCCCAATCTTCTCCCTCCGGGAGAGGGAGATCTGGATCATCATTGAAATATGTGCCAACGTAGGGCCAATCCTCCATAGCAATAATTTTTCGACGGAGCCAATCAAAAAATTCCAGCCTCCAAGACATCTGTTGGCTGCCCCTTGCCCTTGGCATCAGTGCTGCCCATCGGGCCATCCGTGGTTCTCTCGCTGGTGGGTTCGGAACTATAACCTCTGGTCACTGAAAAATTGGTAATCGTTCCAAGAAGAACGATACTAGAATGGACCCATAACCAAATTGTTTCAATTTAACCTTCTTGCATTTGGTTAGTTGGCACTTCATGTTGATGGTTATGGCCTCCGCCCAGTTGTAGAGAATCGGCGCCATGCAGTCCACAACAAGAACCAACTGTGTCTTCATTGCTTCATGTGGTGCTTGTGATCCAGCAGCCCGTGTGATGGTATGTAATACCAAACGTAGTGTCAAATTAGGGATAATTTGAATATCAAATTTCCCACTGCTTGAACCTTTCCGTGCTCCTTGACATACCCTGTTGATTACCATGGTCATGTTTTCCATACAGGGCCGGGTGCCCGTTAGGAGTGGTGCTGCACCCCTTCGCGATAATCCTGTGATGAAATATACATTAGAAACATCAATTTCAAGTTCTTGATCTCGTAAAATGAACTTCTCTTGGTTTTCATCCCATATACTGACTAGATATTGTAGCAATTCTGGTTGGGATCGGAGGCACGGTGTTAGAAAGAATTTTAGCAAGCCACAGTTCTTGAGGGCTTCCATAACTCCCTCATTTTCCATGGCCAACTCATCTTCTTCACTATGCTCCCTTTCTTTCCATTCTATAACCATTTTTGCTCTTATCTACCTGCAAACACACACATACAAATGGTATTAGTCAATATTTATCCTTGAAACTGTAAAAAATTGGGACATTTGATATGTATTTTTGTTTGAAATTGGTTTGAGCTGTTGGCGCGACTGTTTCTAAAATAGTTGCGCCAATGGGCGCGCCCCAGTGTAAAAAAATGGGTGGTTGGGGCGACTCCGTGCCTGAAACCCGCGCCAACCGCGCAACCCTAAATTTTTCAATTTCTCCCTCCAAATTCAAAATTGACAAATGCAGGAAGTAAGGAATAGCTTAAAATGATAAGAGGGATCTCAGCTCTTACCTGGAGTTGACGGATTTGTGATTGGTGTACTGGATTGGTCGCTATCGTCACCGCAAGATCGCACAATAAAATAGGTGAAAATTGCTCCACAAGAGGTAAAAGTGAAAAGTAATTTTTTTTTACCATTTTTGACATTTTATAACTTTTTCACAACCCTAATTAGGTTTTAAGGCATGATTTTCGATTATTTTATTGTATTATTTTCGAAAAATACATTTTACACATGTCTCTTGTGCAGCAACAGGTTTTTCATGCGACGGTGATGAAGTAACGAGTTAAATTTTATACTTTTTAGGACTCGGTAAAAACACGAAAAAGTCACTACTAGAGTCATCTTTCAGCTCTTTTCTAAATTCTAAAACTGAAAATATTGCCGAGACACTTGTCGTTTTGAACTCGTTAAATGGTTGCGAAATGATATCTACCCAGTATATGTTTAACCCTTTTTCAGGATGGTATAGATTACTTACGAAAAAGGAATACCTAAGCCTATCACGACTAAGAGGTTCTCTCAGACACAGTTTTCTACCTTTTTGGATCTGTGAGACTACCTACGAAAAGGGACTACTGGAGTTTTCATTTCTGCCTTCTTTTAAAACTCTCTAAACCTGAAAAGATGCCAAGTTCTTCCTTTGTCAGACTCGTTAAACTCTGATGACATCGGGCTTCGTCACCATGATGTTATTCGAGTTCCTCCTTCCTAAGGCTCATAAAATGTATTAGGATGGATTTTTCCGAAGGACAAACTTACAATGCAAGCATATGCTATCCCCTTCAAGCTTGTTTTAAAGACTAATTGGGGTACTCGCCAGAAATGGTGGGGGAAAATTAAACCAAATTGTAGTTGTGTTGGCAGTATGTCGCTCTTGAACATGGCACTTGTCTGCATTGGTGTCGGGTTGGGGATATCTCATTTCGTCATTTTTGCCTCCATGGGTTTGGGTAATCTCTTTTGACCTCTCATTTTCTCTTTGCCGCGTCATCATGACCTCAGATCCTTTGATGTCAAATACTGCCAAATCCAGTGTCGTGCTGCTGATATGTTCAAGAGAATTTTTCTTCTAAAGTTTTCAACCTTCCTCTGATTCTTTGTTGGTCCTGATTCACAAACATCATATTCCTCTATCTCATGTCTATGATGTGGGAAACATTATAGCCCACCTTCGATTAGGTCACTTCCTGTCGACTTTAGCTCATTATCTAGGAATCTGATCTAGAGAATCCTTTTTTGGTACCTTGGAGCCTGCATGCCTCAATGGCAGGTTCTTCGCATTTGACGTAAGGTCCACATCATTGGCCATCGATCGAATGACTCTGCGGGTGTTCGATGCTAGAACACTGTTCACATTCCATGGCCTTTTGTACCTTGAGAGCCATTGTCATTATTGGTGGTTTCTCTCGCGTCTGTTAACAACTTTCATTATTGGCTAGTAATCAAACGATTTTATTGCATGTTTGACTTTAGCTCACATATTCACATGCTTGAATTTCTACTTGTTCAGATCGAGATGAACTGCAAGACCCTGGGTTTTGTCTGATAAAATCCAGGTTGTGGGTTCTTTGTGGATTATCATGACTTATTGCATGACTCTTTGATTGTATGGCTATGACCATACCTAAGTCTATTTGTTGATCTTTTCTACTTGATGGTTGCGTCCATACCTAGATCTCAGTTTTTATAAACTCTTTTATGGATGGCTGTGCCCATGCCACATGATCATGTATCAAATATATCAATTGTATTTGTAATTTTAGGTTTTTTGACAACAGTGTTTGGTTCGAACGTGTTCTTATAAAGAATTTCACCCCTCTCTCTCCCTCAGACTTCATGCTTTAGGGGGCATCTGTTACACAACATTTTGTCACCATCCCTGCAATTCCCATCCCGCACATTGGAGGGTATTTTCTGTGACTTATGAATAGTGTCATGCCTTGAAAATAACATCATTGCATCCCTTTTGATGAAGGAAACATTCTTCTTGTTGACATTTTCCTGAGCAGAGAAGTAAAAATCCCTGTTTTTGCCTTGGCACGAGTAGCCAGTTCTGCCCTCGCGCCGAAGTGAAAGATTAACACTAGGGCCCGTGCCACCTGGCGCTCTGTCCCGGTGTAATTCCTGTGCTAAGCTATTTATGATTTAAAAAAAAATAAATAGAGGTGGAGGTTCCATTCCAACAACCTCCGGGATGAGTCATTTGGAGTGGTTGAACTAAAACAACCACGGGCCTCCTCCTTTAGTTAGTAGTTTCCACCTCCCTTGGAACACTCCTAAAGGATAGGCCTCCCTTCCACCTTTGTAGGGATCCCAACCTCCTTTTTTCCCTCTATATAAACAAGCCTTCTCTCTTTATGAAAAATAGCTGAACAAAGAGAATTATACAGCTGAGAAGCTGAACTTGAAGAATTGAACACATTATAGTTGAATAACTGAGTTATCGAGAAGGTAGAACAAGGAGAAATCCATTGAGAGTTCCCTTATCCTGTCCAAATTACCCGACGAGCTTTGAGACATGCTTCACCCGAGCCCCGCTGGAGGAGACCGCAACGTTAGAGCATGGTTGTATCTCTTCTTTCTACCTATTAATATAAGTGACTATTGTTTGGTTCCCGTCTTGTGTTTTTTATTGAATGAAATATGATAGTCTTCTCTGATTGATTAGTATTTTTTGGATGAAATAAATATGTGGTATGTGGTTATAGTTTTCTAATCTCTATGCAAGTGTCCAAACGTGATAAGCGGAAGGGTTGTGACTTGCCTTCGATCAGGAGTGGGAAGTTCTCATCATCACTACGAGTGCCAACGACAATTTTGGACCATAGGTAGGCCATCTTATTCGCATCCTCTTTCATTCAAATATCTAGGAACCTACACTCTAGCATAATTCCTTGTTACTAGACCCACCATAGGACTAGAGGGATCGTCTCTATCTGCAGAGAGGATTTACCTACATAATAACTAGTAACTGGTAATGTTTGAGATGACCATAAATACAGTGAATAGTATTTCTTATTTGTTTGATAATTATTTTAGAATCACGATATACTTGAAGATATTTGACACCAAGATCTATTGCTTTATACAAGCCTTGGTCCAATGCCTCATATTCTGTAGTATTGTTTGTGCATTCAAATTATAACTTGCATGCCAACATTATATTTTCTCCTTCTGTATTAATTAGTATGCAACCAGCTCCTACACCATTGCTTGATTTTGATCCATCAAAGTATAATGTCCAGAATAAAGTTTTAACAAAAGGTTTTTCTACAATATTTATAAATTTGGAAGAGTCTGACTGAGAGAAGTTTTCAATTTAAGAGTTAATCGAATTGATAAGAAATGGAGATCGTTGTGCATTAAAATTTCCCAAAAAAGATTCAACAGAATAATTTCCAAGGATGTAATTATTGGTAAAGGCCATTGGTTCATTTTCATCCTCAAAATCAGTTACTGAGTATTTCATGTGTTTTTCATGGTCAACTTGAATTTGATTTCACTTACCATTGTAGGGAAGCCACATATGAGACCAATCAGTGGAAAAATAACCGTGAGGATTTTCTGACCAATCTCTACTCAGAATCAAACCGTAAAAGTCAGGAACAGAAACAACTAAAATATCAATTACTTGATGAACTTTTGAATTAGGAGCTAGAATAATAAGGGCGTAATTCATTTCTCCTAAAACCTTGACTTTGGTTCTATCTAATTGAACAATGTGTACTGTAGAATTTTGAGAATAAATTTTAACTTTAAGCAAACAAAATATGGCATGATATTTGAAGAAGCCCCAGAGTCTATTAGGAAATTGTGTACGTTCTTGTTAAAAAATTCAAAAGTCAAAAGGAAAGGAGGGGTGTGGGAATTGTATCTGTCTCCAATTAGGATAGAATCAATGACGTTGATTTTTCCAGATGAATATGTGGGAGGTTTTCATACTCCTTTAGAGGCTTTATAAGTAACAAGTGCAGGTAGAGGCGAGGCAGGAACTACATTAAGCTCTTTGAGTAAGATTTTCTGTTGTTGTTTTAATTTACTCACCTCATACATAGAGATATTTGCTTTAACTTTATTCATATCTTCCACTATATTATACTCTATGGTATTTGAGACCACTATGGTCTTTGATGTAGATGGAGAGGTAGAATAAGTTAGGTTTGTTTGAGGAGAAGGATTCTTTTCGTTAACAACTTTGTCTTTAGCAAGAGGGGTTAAATATTTACGTTTTTTAGTAGACTGAGGGATAACAATAATATTTTTACTTATAGTGTTAACTGGTAGTGCCTCATGTTCATCTTCATTATCAGATCTAGGAAGAATAAAATTTCATAAACCATTAAATTCAACCAAATCTTCATCCTGTTATTCATCTGCAGAAAATATCATTTCATCCTTTTCTTCATCTTGATAAGATTCAAAATTAGAGATTACATTTGGAGGTTGAGGATTCAAATCCTAAGTTTTCTTAAAAGATCTTAAAGGTTTCTTCGAAGAATATTCAACTTCTTGTTTTTTAATTTCTACCATGTCATTTGAAATGGTTTTAAGAACATTTTGTAATCCTTCAAGAACATAGGGATCTTTAGATGTTTTCTTTTTTTAGCTCATCCTTAAACGTGAATTTTTTAGTTTTTCTATCTTCCTGGGCAGTTTTATTTTCTAAAGCAAGAATTCTATTTTCTACAAAAAGGGCTTCTTTCATGTTTTCTACCAAAGTAGCATTATTGGCTCTATCTACAAAAATAGCAATATTAGAAGGAAGAGAGGATATATACCATTCAATCTGTACATCTATATTAGGTTTATATGTAGTTGGGATTTTATTGAGTAATTTTTTAAATCTGGAATTGAAATCTTAATCTTTTCACCAAAATTTTCTTTAAGATTTGAAAGATCATTGATGAGAGTACCGATAGTACGATCATCACCAAATTTTGTCAAAAAAATTTCTTCAAATCTGTCCCAAATAGTAATAGTTCTTAGTGGTAACGAAAAGTACCATGATCCAACTGATCCTTGAAAAGTATAGGGAAAAAATATTACTACACAATCTTCTTTAGAGACATCATTTAGATTCATAGACAACATGAAATTATGGAGATGTTATTCCGTAGGGAGGCCGTCGTCTGGATTATACTTAGGAAGCCGTATTTTTGGATGCTTATGTAAAGGATGAAGAAGACCTGGTAATTAAACAACTCCATGAATCTTCCAAGGTCTATTTTCCATTATGTGAATGAGAGGGTTGTTTTTTCATGAAGAAGGATTTGAAGAGGAAGAGGTAGTTCTAGAGGTGGATTTAGTTAAAGATTAAACAACCACGAAACTAATACCGCTCAAAGCAGCACTTGTGGACTGAGATGAAGAGATATGAGTTGATGAGGAAATTGGTTGGGAAGATTTAATTGAAGGAGGGATAAATGATGGAGTTTGATGGGGAGAAGATGAAAGAATCTCACTAGTAGATGTTTGAGCTTCAGATGTTGGAGCTTTCATGCGATGGGAATGAATAGGAAACTCAAATGGGGTTATTCCAAGTTTTTCACTCTGAGAACGAGTCAATACACCAATACCTTGTAAAATTTAAGTAACACTTCCTTATGAGGCTTCAGAAAGCACATGAATTTTTGCTGAAATAGAAATTTCTTCTAGTATCTTTATTAAGGTCTGTAATTCAGGCGATTCTGAGGTATGATCAGGGGAGAGTTCTTTGGGAATTGAACTAGGAGACTTGGGAGAAGATTGAACAACTTCTGATCTAAAGATAGGAGATTTTGAGCATGGACTTGAAGTTGTAGGCAATTTGGAGGGGGATAGACTCTTTTTATGACATTCGTTTTTAGGATTAATCTTTGGTGCCATTCATAGTCTAGAGCCCTCCTTCTATTGCCAAAAATGTTGATGCCTCTAAAATTGGTGCAACAACATCAGGGGAAACCACCCAGTTGGGGACTTAAAAACCTGTCCCTTATCTGTTTGAGATAGTGGCTTCAACTGGATTTATGGGACCAGTTTCCCAATGAAATATAATTGAGTGGATGGGTGGTATTTTAACTGAGTGGGATTTGGTGAATGGGAGTGAAAACAAGTTTAAAGAAAATATATATACCTATCTCTATCCCGGGATGAACTATCTTTCTGTAAGATGCGATTTAAAATGGTGATATTTAAGCGGATGCAAATGAAGATTTAACAAACACTTAGAGGAATGCAAAAAAATTTAGATAATTGATTTGATTAAATAGTTAATCAAATCAATTGATTAATTATATATCACATCTGTTATTGCATGTATTGTATATGTATAAAAAAATGGCAATAAAACATGTTCAGAAGTGAATTAATGTTGGATTGTGTTAAAAAAATACATATAAAAAAACATCATTAGGAAAATCAACTATTTCTCATTTGAAATAGAATATCAACATAAAGATAAAATTACCATATATATGCTAACTCTGCTCATCTAAAAAACAGTCTCTGGTCCAACCTTTTCTATTAAGAAAGCTTTAAGAGTACAAAAGTGAAACTTCTCTAAAGTCTTCTTTTCAATTAGGAACATTTCTTTAAAGACATGAAAGGGTTTATATATTAAAATAAAAATAAAAAAATAACAATTACACAAAGAGCTGAGGAGGTCTAAATAACTCTCTTTAAATTAAGTGAAATAAAAACATAAACAGGTTTTGGTGGGATGACTCGCTTCAGGATTACATTGCTGTCTCTTTTTTCATTCGTTCTTTTAGTTGAAGGATGTCGATCATAGGATGAACCTTAGGAGGTTGTCCTAGCCTGACACATAGCTTTCCTGTGTAGACCACATCGACCACATCTAATAGTGAAGGCATCATGTAAGAGGAAGTGTCAGTTAGACAACGCAACATTATCCATTGGCTATGTGGCTTGACAAGTGCTTCCAATATTTTTCCCAATATAACTTATTCAATTTTTTGTGCTTTCTTCCTTCATTTTGGAAATTCCCGCCACTGTCTTATCAAATATTTTACAATAGGTAGAGAACCAGGAGGGAATTTATCAATCATATTAGAAACAATGAGATTTTGGCTTACTATTTCAACAATGTTGTTGGCAACATCTATGGCTCTACAAATTTCCCTTTTAGCCTATTTTAAATGTATGTCATAATCAGTAAATAATATTTATTTTTTATAATCTTCAATCCTGGGAAGATTGGCCTTTCGGCCTTCAACAGTGTCTTTCCAGGCGACATATTGGGATATTTTGTCATCAATTTCATCAAAATTGATCCTCTGGACAGCTACTCGATTCATCAGTGAATCACTCTTTTCACATAGTTCAATAATGTTAGATAGTTTTTGGCAGAAAACAACTTGTTGTTGGGCTAACAGTGTATTTAGTTCCAAAGCTTCCTTCTTGAATTCATCCACTTTAGGATTATCTTTCAACTGTTCAAAAATGAATTGTAGTTGGTCTATCTAAGTATATTTAGCACCAAATTCAGATTGGTGCTGCAACTTTAGATGATCCAAGCTCTGTTGGAGCTGTGACACTTGTGTTTGTAATTGCTGATTAACGTTTTGTTTATTTTCTAGCAATTCCTGTTCCAATTGAAGGATCCTTTCATATTTTTCTTTGAATAATTGCTGAACTTCAATGGCTTTGTCAATGGTGGCAGATGCATATGCTCCTGCAAATAGAGTCAATTGTTGTTAGATCCTTAGATGGATCTACTTGTGAGTCCTTCTAGACTACTTCCATAGGGACATCCTCGAGAACGAGAATTTGTGATTGTTATCCATTTTCTCTACCTTCTCATGACATCTTTATGTCTTGGGCTATAAAATATATCCAAAGGAGGTATTTCCTAAATTTTCAACACAATTTCTAATGTTGGGTAGGCCGAGATAAATTCTACTTCCTCTGTGTTAACTGATTTTTTAGTTGACCCAACAATAAACGAGTTCTGACTTTTACCATGAGGTGTTTCCATTTTTTATTGATGATCAATGATCACCACTTATTGGTCTCCCTTAAGTTTTTGATCAAAATATTTCCAGACTTCATCTAAGTCACTTGAAAATAGAGGATCTTTGGTTTGAGTTCTAGTAGACTTATCTTCTTTTGTTCCACTAAGGACTTCAGTATCCTTAGGGGGTTGTTCTTCCTTCTGTTTTTCTTCCTTCTGTGAGATAGGTTGGGACACCTCCAGTATATTTAGAGGAATCCTTCCCAACCTTCTATTTCTATATTGCTTGAACTTTGAAAGTTGCTGCGGATTAATGTGTGACGCTGCTAACTTCTCCACTATTGAATAAGTGTCAACTGATTCAAGCCAGTCATTGAAATCATCATTTTCATGGGCAAATGGCCTAATTTTCACTTGAATTTTGAAATCAAATGAAATTTGGTTTGAGTCATATTTACTGTTAGAAATTGTAAATAATTTCAAACATTAGATTTGATTGATTTCAACCTGACATGTTTGAAATTGTGTAATGAATATACACCATAGTAAATAGGAAAGGAGGGCCATGAGGATTTATTTGCTTCTTTCAAAACCTTGGTCAATCCATGAACCACATTTTGATAGGAAATTTCTCTTGCAAGAAGTTTATCTGGAACATATAATGGTAGGACATGTGGTCAATATAAGCTCCCAACGTAAGTGAACAATTCTTCCCAAAACCGTTTTCCAATGGATGTAAAGTCTGCTTGAGCTTCTTTGGACTATCTAGGGGCATTTTCATCAAACACCACTTGAAATAGTGGGAGAATAACTCCATGATAGATCTTGTAGAAATAATTTTCATATTTTGAATCCCATAGAATACTATGATAAATATTAATGGGAGTGGGGCCTTGGATAGTCCATTTCCAACCTATGGTTGGAAAATCTGACGTAGAACATACTGCATCCATAATGTAGGCACACATATAAAATGGGGGAAGGATTTTAGATGAAAATGAATGATTATTTCTGTATTCAACAATCTGGGTAGAAATATTATTTGAAAAAATGGTTCCCCAGTCCATGATACAAGAGTCTGTAACAAAATCCATAAGGGGAACCCATTCAACGAAGAATTTAGTGGTATTGGGTTGGCTGAAAAGTCTATACATCATAATAGAAATATTACTGTAGGGACCAACAAGTGAAGTAGTGGAATACATACCCTTATCATCATGTTTATGCTTGTTAGGGTTGCTCCTCCATTGATTTATGGGCTCCGACTATAGCTTATTATCCTTAGCGAATTGTGCTAGGAAATATTTATTATACACCTTCTCAGGGTCTGAAATGTGGTACATTTTCTTCAAATCTTCGGTTCTGAAGGACCCTATCATTGTACCTCTATTTGTTAGGAAAGTTATATCTCCAATGTTGAGGTTGTCAATAATCCATTTCACCATATCTACATATGGTAAAATATTGGGGTGTGTAGCAAATTCAGTGCAGAAAAGAGTTGGCAACATTGGCTATAGTAGCTTCTCAAGAATCAAAAGCATCTGCAATAGTTGTTCTAACAACCCTGCGGGGTTTCTCATCTTCAAATAACATTTACATTGCTTCCCAAGAAGTAGAACCACTCTCTGATATGCATGTTATATCTATGAATAAGGGTGGCATCTCTGTTAATTCACCAGCAGAAGGCGCAGGATTAGCGGGAGCCATGGGTTTTTTGGACTTCTTTGCAGCCTTAGAAATTTCTGAGGAACTCTGTTTTTTTGGACTTTCCTGTGAACTAATAAGAACAAAAAGTAAAAATGGGCAATCTTGTCATAATAGAATACTAGTGTAGCAATAATGGAAATAATGGAAAATAAAACTTGGAACGCAGATAATCTAAAAATTTAATTCTTTTGCGGTCAAATTATATTTGGAGGCTCGAGCGGTTAGAATCGTTAAGTTATGGCATTAATGGAAAGAGTGGGTTCACGTGCCCGAATATACATTTAAGTGTTTAAATAAGATATTTTCACATCGCAGATCCATTTATGTGTAAACTTCTTAAAACGCTAAATGCCTACTTTCCAATTGCGACCAATTCCTTTTTGCGCTATAACTATTTTCATGTCAAAAGATTAAAGTTTTTTAAAGGCTTCAAACATTAGTGGGGAAAAAGGAAAGTGCGAAAGCTGCGATGCAATATCGCAATTGCAAATTTGGCGAAAATTGGATGGTGGACAGAAGCGGTCATTAGCGAAAGTGCAATGCGATGGGATGCATTGCATCGGGGAAATGAAAACGAAGGTAGATTGAATGTTGGCATGATCGAAATGCGATTTTTGATTTTCGATTGGTGACGTGGCAATGGTGGGTTCCATTGCTTGTTTTTTCATAAAATATGGTTCGGTTGGAAGCCTAAAGTTCCTTTATCAAAGCCTTTTATTGATATCGCATCGCAAATCATTTGGAGTGTCTTTAGAGGTTGTTACACCAATTTTTGGTCAACTAACCATTACAATTAGATGGATCAAAATACACCATGTAAGACCAATTTTACCATAGTAAAATTGCTTTCACTATAAAAAATAATTTAATAAACCATAGTTTATTAAGTTATTTCTGGTCCAAATAGGAAACCCCATGAGGAATAATTAAATAAATCCTTATTTATTTAATTTTTCTCTAGGAATAAAATAATTAAACCTTTGTTTAATAATATTCCTAGTCATATTTAACCCAATTAATGAGAAATAGTTAGATAAATAATTATTTATCTTATTATTATATAGGAATAATTAATTAAATCATTATTTAATTAATATTCCTTGTTAAATTTGACTAAATCATTTAGGAATAATAAAATAAATCATTGTTTGTTAAATTATTCCTTAACCCCATCCTTGAAATACTGAATAAATCATTTATTTGTTTATTATTTCTAAATAAAGGGATTTAACCAATTTAAATTCCTTTTCCCTCCAACAAAATATAATAAAATATTCCAAGCTCAGTTAGATCTAGATCTTGGTTAATAATATTTTATTATGCACCATTATCAAGGATAAATCAATATTTTGTTATAAATAGGAGGGTTTTCCATTCATTTCTTACCTTTGATCATTTTATCATGGTCGAACTTTGATCCTCTTGTCATTGTCATACTTTGATTACTTTTATTTTCTTTTTACTTATTGAACTCCCTTTGAGTTCTACACATCTTGGGTTTTCTACACCATTGAGAGAGAAACTCTGAAGCTAAAGCATTGAGGACAATCAAGAACCCATCCCATTGAGGGGGATTGGTAACATCATTCTTTTTTCCCTTCCCAGGTGCTAATATAATATAAAAAAATCTTTATAAATCTTGTCTTGTCCATTGGATATTTGGAGAAACTCTAATTTCATTTTATTGTTTAGCTGCTTTACTTGCATATATCTGGGTTCGTTTTGCATTTGTTTCGACCATCTATTGCATATCTAAAGAAGTTAGACAACCATATTTGTTGTTAGGGTTGTTTGTCATGTGCAGCTAAAGTGATCTCTTTTTGTACACTTGCGTTAAGAATTCATTCTAGGAATTGGCGAATCCAATGGGTTTTATTCAAATTCCTGCATGACCATATGCTTCAGTACCTAATGTTTTTATTCAACTATTTTTTAGCCTCTTAATGTTTTTTTTAACCTTTTATTCCCTAAAATAGTAAAAAATATAACTTTCAAGTGTTTCTGAGTGTTTTCCACAAGTAACAGTCATCAACCACATCACAGACGACAATTTTTTCTACAACCTGCTGCCTGAGACTCCTAGAATTGCATCTTGCACTTTTTAGCCAATAACTTGAAAGTTCAGGCTCATGTCGCACCTACTGGGCCTAGATCTGCGATTTCAGCAACCTATAGGTCAATACCTACGAGTTGCAACTTTTTTCAAGATTTTTTCTTTAGTATTCAGGGTTTTCCGCAAGCACTATTCAGGGTTGTCTGACCTCTGTCTCTACCCATATTAGGCATATATATGCTCAGTTTTTCTCTTTGAAGTAGGAACAAGCCCCTTAGGGTTTCAATATGCTTCCACCTTTTTAGGAGGGGTTTAGCTAAGTAGGTAGTCTGAGATTTTGCAACGCTTTCAACCATTGTTTAGGGTTTGATCTCTCTTTCTTTTAGATCCATTTAGATTGGTTATTATATCATCCAAAAATCCCTCTTGAGTCTTGTTTGACCTCTCCCTTAGGGTCCCTCTTGTTCCCCTTAGGGTTTTAACCTGTTGCCTCCCATTTTGCAGCAGTTTTCCCTTTGGTTCTTGCTATTTTCTGCACCTCTTTTCAATAGATCTGAGTCATTAGATCCCTGTCCCTTAGACCTTAGATATTTTGGCTGCCTTGTGTGTTTTCAGTCAATTTATCCCACCTCTTAGAATATTTTTTTGGGAGCCCTTCTTTTTGGGTTGAATTTATGCATCTATAGCTGTTTATTTTACTGTTGCTTCGGTTTTATTTACAATTATACATCATTTTTTCTTTTTCTTTATACACAACCATTTAGGATTAATTAAAATTAACACAGAGATTGCACAAATGCACACCTAAAGCGAAGAGCGCTTGGTTTACACCGCCAAGCCAAGACATAAACATCGTAATTAATTTATCTTCACTTTGCACCTTTGTTTATCTCTCTTCATTATTGGGTTCCTTGTGTCTTGCGATTATTATGCCTCCAAGGCGTTTATTTTGGAGAATTATAGGCCTTCATCCTCAATTTCCATTAGGAATACTTACTCCACCTCGTAGACGCCGAGTTAGTCCTCCGCCGAGTCCCTATACTAGCTCTGATTCTGGTCCATTGGGCCCTCACATTGATTTCGAACCCGGTTCCCCTCTACCTCATTCTCCCACCATGTTAGGTGCCAATGTAGGTACTGGTCCTCAAGTTAGCGGTAGCCCCGACCCTAACTCTGGAGCTTCTAGTAATGGAACCAATACCGGAACCATCCCAGCTACTTCCATGCTACCTTTTATGGCAGGTTTGAGCCTCCCCGATTTCAACCAGTTAATTAACGACCCTATAAACCATGATCCAAGTTGGCCTGTTATGCCTAATAAGCTTCCTTTTGACATCACTAAGTTCAAAGGAAACGCTATAGAGGAACCTACTAATCACTTCCGATCCTTCCAAATGTGGTGTTTGTCCAATTATATCACTTGTGAATCCATCCGTCTTCGGTTATTCCAGCTTACACTCACTGGAGACACTACTGTATGTTGACCAGGCCTCTGCCTTCATTCCACTTTTGTGACTCTTTCTTAGCATTTCTGTTCTACTTATAATTACCTCTTTGATATGATACCAGTATCGAGTTGTTGATTGCATTCCGTCAAAATTTTTCCACCTGCCTTTCTGACCATGTCAAAGAATGGCATAAAAGGAGGAGCTTATGTCGAGCTCACACATTCGACGACCGTGTCTATATGGATTGGTTTCTCAAAACGATTTTTCCTTCTATTGGTAAAGATGTCGCATCTCACTTTCTTCAACATTAGGGGAATTTTGAGGTCTAAAATGGGCCTCCTAAGGAAATAATAAAATAATAGCTAAACCAATAAAATATTATTTATGGATTTTTAATTCACTTTTTGCACCAAAATCCATGTAACCATAGTTAAATTCAATTCAAAAGTTGCACCAAAATAAAATTTATAAAAAAATTGTATTGATGTGACTATAAATAAGAATGAGCTTTTAAAAAAAAATCATTATCATTGAACAACTAATGCATTTTTCCTTTGTACTTAAATAACTTAAAATAAAATATAAATATAAATTTATAAATTCTTAATTGTCTTATATGCTATTAATTAAAATTTATATTATTTAAATTGTATAATAACATTTAATTAATATACTATATAAAAATAATATAATATAATATAATAAATGTATAAGGAAATGTATTGTTTCTTTCAAGAAATATGAAATGATAATATTATATTTTTATTCAAAAAGTGTGAAGTGAAATTTATTATGAGTACTTTACTTTGACTTTAAAAGTACTTAGAGCACTACCATGATTAACCATGAGTTTTTATCCACCATTGAGAATGTGACAAGTAAGTACCTTTAAATCAAGAAATGTCACCTCAACCATTAGGGATGATGTCATCCCCTAAAATGTGATTGATTCTCATAAAGTGAATTTTGATTTTACTTTTTCCTTAAGAGGCCCATTTTTGACCTCAAAATTCCCCTAATGAAAGAGGAAGAAGCTCTCCAAATCATGTTGAAATATGACTTGATCTACGCCCAGTCTGGTTATGTTTATACTGTCTTACCGAATCTTCCTAGACTTGGTAATCCAACACACCGGGGGCATCTCATGCCGCCGACGGTATCATTGGATCTCTCTCACATCCGTATACTCATCCTCCCATGGGTTATGGTTTCCCTCAGGGAGGGGCCAACTCCTCTAGAACTTATCCCCCTCCCATCAAAATTTATCCAAGACAAATCACATTTACCCCATTGCATCAATCGATGCTAGAGCCTGCGGTCGCTCAACCTCCTTTTTATCCTTATAAATAGCCTGGTACTCCAACCCCTCTGGCATTAGCACCCCAGCCTCCTATGCCTTCTGAACCTCTGCCGCAACAACCACCTCCCCTTATGAGTCAATTGTATGTGCAACAAAGTGCCACCGATCCTCCAAATTCCAAGGAAAAGAGGAAAGGCAACCAAAACCAACCCGCACAAGGTAATCAAGGGCACCAAGGGAGCCTGCCAAACACTAACAACCAGCAATAGGAAATCAACCCAAGCGGGTCAGGCTTCTTCGTATGAACAAGCCTTATTATTATTGTGGTGTACATGGCCATTATACTCATGATTTTCCTCTATTACCCTAAATGCATCAGTTGTGGGAAGCATAAGTAGCATCTAGAGGACAAAAAGCGATGGTTTCAGCTCCTCCAAATACTATGCCTATTCAACTGGTTGTTTTTACTGATCCTTTCCCTCAGCAAGGATATGTGGCTGCCCAACCCCCTCAAGGTTAGGCCACCCCTCAACCCTCACAGTCTGGTACCTTTGATTACCGGATTCTCATGATGAATTTTGAAGTGGTTAATACCACTGATGTCAACCTTCAAACTTAGTCACGCCAATATGGCAAGCCACCTGCTTCGTCTGCAACCGAGTCTCAAACCAAAGTTTCCACAGAGTCCAGTTCGACACCAAATTCCCCTTTACATATCCCTCAGCCACGAGTAAAGGTCATTCCAAAGATCCCCAAAGGGCAATTACACTGAATTGCTACTTCCGCCAAAGCTTCCCACAATTACAACGTAATAGATGACCTAGCAAATTATCCTGCTGCTATGTCAACGATGGAAGTCATCCAGTCGTTCCCTTCACAACGTAAAGATCTATTATCTGATCTAGGTGTTGTGGATCCTTCAGATGATCTTTTGATCATCTTTGACGTTGACAAGTTAGAACATCCCCCCTTACCTTCATCTTTCGCCTTCCAAATACCAGTCAAGATTCATAATGCCTCTGTCTCACAATGTATCATTAACGAGGGCGCATCCACCTGCGTGATGTCCACCTCTGTTTGGAATATACTTGGATCACCCGAGTTAGCCCCATCCACCATCACTTTACGTGCTTGGGATGGTCAATCCTCTCAGCCACTTGGCATGTACCGCAATTTTCCTGTCACTCTTGCGTGAAAGACTGTTTGTATTGACATTGAAGTCATTGATGCCCCCTTGGATTACAACATCCTTTTGGATCGTAGCTACACCTATGCGATGTCTACTGTCGCATATGTGTTTCACCGTAAGATGTGATTTCCTCACAATGGAAAGATCGTTACCATTGATCAGTTGACATATTATGAACCGAAGTCTTAGATCTCCCCTGAGTCTATCATATATTCGGTGGCCAATAAAAAAGCAGTCTGTCCTCTTACCAGTGTTTCACCTGGAGTCTATAAATATTACACTTTACTTGGTGCATTCCGTAGTCCCCCCACTCTTGTCGCAGATCCCATCTTGTCGATGTTTGCATGATGCAATTGTCTCAGACTAGCCACAAGCGATCCGGTTCAACCACCCAACAACCTACGCCTCTGAAAGCTACTAGTCGTCACTCAACAGAGCCTACAGGGCCTTCCTTTCAAGGACCTTCCTCTTCTACTGGTGTCTCTTCCACTCCTTTTCAACTAGGAACGGTTCCCCCTAGCCTTAAGAAGTTGGGAGCCATTTCACCAGGCCATTACCCCTCCGGTAAGATACCATTTCTTGCTCCCCCTTTGGGAGTCTTTTCGGTACTTGTTATGGCTACGTTCAGCCTTCCCAACTTGACCCTGGGGATCCCAGTCTGGTACATTGATCCCCCAGCCGAAACCCCACTTGGTCAGCTCAAACCTTATACTGCTTTGACCCTGGTCCAATCGGTCACCACGACTCCTACCTTTGTTTCAGTGCCTCAACCACATCAACAGGAATCTACTCCTGTTGCAAAAGCATATGGTCAGGGGGGAAAAGCCTGAAATAAGGAACCTAAGGATAGGGCTACCTAAACAACTCCTGATCCTTCTAATCCTCCAAAGAGGTCACCTCTATGCGCTTCCTTAATTGTCCCAAACTTCCTCTTCTCAAACTTGTAGCCAACGAAACGTTTCCTGAATCCGATATCCCAAAGGTCCATATTACCTTACTCGATTTAGCTAAGAAACTAAAAACGTTGTGCATGAATCACCCTTGTGATTTGTGTGATGTTTATGGCCACTATTCTCATCTTTGTCCTTATCTCGATGATTTTTGCGACAACCTTGAAGCTGTCTGCCAAATCGAGGCCAAACGTAGGGAAACCACTACTCCTCTACTCAGGCGTTTGGCTCAGCCTGAACCAGAGGACATTGTCATACCTCCACCGGATGTTGAGATGAAAAAAACTTAGACCACTATCCTCTATCTTTCATCATCCATGATATCCTTGGCGGAAAACCCCTCCGGGGCATCCCTTCTGTTTCGACTGAACCTCCTTCGACGATCACCTTGGGCTTAACATTGGTAGATGTTTCATCTACTAGCTCTTCGTTTACCCTCTGTAGCAACGCGTATGTGAACCATATCTCTCATGATGATGCATCAGGAAGCCCTGCCGCGTCATGTGGTCTTTCTTTCGCCAGTACCCCCATCTTTCATTCTGATGAAGACATTATGGAAGCAATGACCACCCCTGACTTTCCTTGGGATGATATGCACCACTGTTCATACTTCCCTCTACAGTAGTTCCATGATCAATATGCTGTGGAGTCTAAAGACTTCATCGCAGATGAGTTCGATCGATTTAGAAATCCCATCCCTACACCCAATGCTTTCAAATAAGCAAACATTGCCTTGGGGGCACATAATGCCCCAGAAGAAATTGAGGCTTACTCCAAGCTACTCAAAGGATTTCGTAATGTTTCCACCCAGTCCTATTCAGAGATGCCCAGACTGATGAACCCTTAGTTAAATAGAGAGGGGGGGGGGGTGAATCAGTTTAATACATTCATGGACATTTAAAATTTTTTAATTCAAGTCATTTACACCTAAATTTCATAAGTAGCTTAATACACAATGGATCAATAAACATAATGTGTGGACAACAAGTAATTAAACAGATTAAAACATTACATCAACACTTTATCATCAAGAACATAGACAACAGATATAAGTGGAAACCCATAAAGGGATAAAACCACATATTATTATTGTTGTGATGCAAAGGCAAGCTCCAAATCCCTCTCACAACTGATTTTTTGTAGGCTCCAACCTACAGGAGGCTACTACCCCAAATTATGCAAGCTACAACTTGCAAGGAAGCTCCAAATCCAATCTATTTTCTGCAGGCTACAACCCACAGGAGGCTCCTACCTCAACCAACTACTACTGGACATCTATCAAGCTACAACTTGATATGGAAGAACCAAATCCCTCACATTACACTGAAATCATATGCTGATTTACCTGGATATCAGCTCTGTTTTTCTCCTTCTTCAATGCTGCCCTTCCAGCCTTCAAATCTGCTTCATATTAGCTCTGGATCTACACATCATATATATCTACTCTCTCTCTCATTCTTCCACTCGCTAACCTCTATATGTATATTACAATAACATCATTTATAGATATCACTTCATGGTTTTTTGCATTCTATATGGGAATATGAAGTGAACAGGAATGAATCTTGCCTTCCACCCACTCATTTCCTCACTCAGTATATTCAGGATGTTACAACAATAAATACACTCGTTTCAGTATTAATTGGATTTTTTCTTTGCCTTGGAGACTTGCCTTTGCATCACAAAAAATATAAAATAATTAATACATTTACAGTTACAATAAAATATTTCACTCAGCCCTTTCAACTTCTTAGATTTGTTCTGTGTTTGTCCTCTTCTTCTTGCTGTCCCTTTATCTTTTATGTTTTTGCAATTATATTTCCAACTATGCTGCAAAATTACTGTGTCAGCCTGACTTGAGCCATTCATTTATTTTTTACACCGCCTCTTCCTATTGCATATCTTGCATGTAGCGTTCTATGCTCTTCTCTGCTCCTTTTCTCTGTGTCGGGTTACTTACCCGAGTCTCCTTCTGCCCACGTTCAATATTTGTTATCAAACTGCCACAACTGCATAACACCTTGACATGAGTATCGATTCACTCTACTGGAGTCCATTCTCTTGCGTTTAGCTTTCCGCTTAACTCACTACCGCAATCGCGTACAACATTGTTCTACACGGGGTCGTGTCCTTTTACTTACTCGAGCCTTTTCTTGCTGTGTTTAGTCCTTCCTTTGTTACCCGAGTCTTTTCTTCCACGTTCAGCCTTTCCATTTAACTCACAGCTACAACCGTTTGACATTGTTCTGCACTTAGATTCGGGTCTTACTCGAGTCTACTCCCGTTCAGAGTTTTCTTTATACACCCAATTAAACATAAACCCAAAACAATTATATACAGGCAGAAATACTTTACTGGGGGGTCCCACAACACTTTCCACCAATCACAGGCGATCGCACTTCACAATTTATAAGATTTACTTTCCCCAAAACTTCGCACTTTGCTCACTTTACAATTTAACTTAGTGGTTAACCTCTATTTCGTGTGATATGCGATATTGCGCCATGCCAACACGTGTCCCTTCTCCACTTTGCATCACACACAAAATAACTTACCCTACGACGGCCTTAACACTTAAACACTAAACTTTGCGATTTGCGCTTTCGATCTCCATCTTTGGTCTTCGTTGGATTCGACAGTCCATGTTTGTCTCCTTGTCGATCCACTTCGCATCGCAAGTTAAATAACTTAATTTGCGAAGTCTTAATTGTAAACACTATACCCTGCGATGTGTGATATCTTCACTTTTGCGATGTGATTGTCACCGTTGATATGCACCATATCTATGGTCCTCGCTGATGCTTGCAAATCCTATTGTCCTTCGATCCTCCTTGTTGCTTGCAAATCCGATTGCCTTCTACTGTGCACTTAATGAAATATTTTATTTAGCAGAGGATTCGTGCAAGATCTACGATACTCCTTTGTTCTTCTGTTTGTGTTAGGTCCCTATATTACTAGTATAGTCCCTTATTGTTGTCAGTGTAACCCCCTTATTATTATTGTTGTACCCCTGTAACCCCAATATTGTTATTATTTTTCCCTTACATTACTATTGTTAGGTCGGCTAGGATTATATTGTGATCCCATGGACTCCTATATATAGAAGGAGGTTTTATCATTTGTATCATCCAATAATTTTTCATTTATGTAATGTATTGGAGGTTTCCCCCTCGAAGTGGCTTATTTCTAAGGCTTTTCTCTCTCTTTTCTTCTATTTCTGGAGCTGGTTTCATAACATTTGGTATCGGAGCTTTGGATTCTAGGGTTTTGCTGCTCCAAACAGGTCATCGTGGAATTTTTTCCATGACTTTTTTCTACAGAGGTTCAAAAGCTAAAATTTTTATAGAGCGAAGCTGAAATCCTAAGGAATGGCCGGAAAAAATTCCAGATCATGGGTCGCAATATTTTCGTAGATATGATCTCTGGAAGTTAGGGTTTTTTTAGGCTCCTGAATTTCACCTAAAATAACATTGTGGAATTTGTGCTATAAATTTAACTCTACGAAGGTTCGTAAGCTGGTGCCGTACTGCCAAAACCTTTGTTGTGGAATGTGATGCCTCAGGAAATGGAATTGGTGTTGTTTTAATGCAAGAAGGAAGACCATTTCTTTTGAAAGTCGTCCAATCAAAGGAAAGTATTTACAGAAACCTATTTATGAGAAGGAAATGTTAGCAATACTGCATGCACTAAAGAAATGATGAACTTACCTAATGGGAAGACACTTCAAGGTAAAAACTGATCATGATAGTCTTAAACACTTTTTGGAACAAAGACTATCTTCAGAAGAGCAGCAAAAATGGGTCACAAAGATGTTGTGTTATGACTTTGAAATAATCTACAAAAAAGGAAAGCTTAATGTTGTTGCAGATGCACTCTCAAGAAAGAATGAAGAGGTGGAAGCATTGCTTTGTGCCATTTCTATTATCCAACCGTATTGGATAACCGAAGCAAGAGATGAATGGAAGAAGGACAAAGATGTATGGACACTCATTCAAAAGTTGCAGCAAGATCCTAGTACATCTGATACATTTAGTTGAAAAAATGATTCCTTATGGTACAAAGATCGCTTATATCTTTGTAAGAATTCCCAACTGAAACAAAAGATTCTTCTGGAATTGCACACTTCTCCTTTAGGAGGACACTCAGGATTTTTAAAAACTTACCACAGGGTGAAGAAAGATTTTCTTTGGGATGGCCTTAAATCTGATATTCAAAAGTTTGTGGCGGAATGTTTGGTTTGCCAGCAGAATAAAGTGGAGACAATTAAGACCCCGGGACTTCTACAACCTTTATCCATTCCAAGTCAACTTTGGGAGGAGATTTCAATGGATTTTATCACAGGTTTACCTAAGTCTGAAGGAAAGAGTGTCATCATGGTGGTAGTTGATAGACTTACCAAGTATGCACACTTTTGTGTATTATCTCATCCATTTAAAGCAAGTACAGTTGCTACTACATTTATGGACACAATTCAAAAGCTAAATGGAAACCCAAAGATTATTGTGAGCGAAAAAGATCCCATTTTTATTGGAAATTTTTGGATGGAGTTATTTTCTTGTTTGGGTACTCAATTAGCTCATAGCTCATCTTATCATCCTCAATCTGATGGTCAAACTGAGATAGTGAATAAATGTTTGGAAGGATATCTTCGTTGTTTTGTATCTGATAAACAAACACAATGGGTAAAGTGGTTACCTCTCGCTGAATGGTGGTATAACACTTCCTTCCATACTGCAGCAAAAATGACCCCATTTATGGCACTTTATGGATATCATCCACCGTCCATCACATCATCCTTAAGATAAAATTCTAAGGTTCAAGAAGTGGAAGATCACATCGAGCACCAACAAGAAGTTCTCCAACTCTTAAAGGATAACCTAAATTTGGCACAAAATCGAATGAAACAACAGGTAGATCAACATCGCAGTGAGATAAATTTTGATGTAGGAGACTGAGTATTTTTACAGCTACAACCATACAAAAAAATGTCCCTCAAGCAAGCTAAGAAGGATAATAAAATATCGCCAAAGTGTTATGGTCCTTACAAGGTGTTGCTAACGATTGGTACTATGGCATACAAATTGGCCTGCTTCCTTCTTCTTCGCGAGTGCATCCAGTTTTCCATGTTTCATGCTTAAAGAAGGTTATAGGTGACGAAATTCCAGTTCAAAAAATATTGCCATAACTTGATGAGGAAGGAAAAATCATATTGGAACCTGAAGCAGTCATAGAAACAAGAACTTGAAAAATACGAAATTGATCAATTTCAGAGTATCTCATCAAGTGGAAGAACTTACCCAATGAAGATTCTACATGGGAGGATGAGAATTTTATATGGAAGCATCCGAAGCTACTAAAGCATTGATGAAAACACTTTTTTGAAGGAGAGGGGAATGTTAGTATAGTCCCTTATTGTTGTTAGTGTAACCCCCTTATTGTTATTGTTGTACCCCTGTAACCCCAAAATTGTTATTATTTTGCCCTTACATTATTATTGTTAGGTCGGTTAGGATTATATTGTGATCCCATGGAATCCTATATATAGAAGGAGGTTTTTTCATTTGTATCATGCAAGAATTGTTCATTTATGTAATGTATTTGAGGTTACCCATTGAAGTGGCTGATTTCTAAGGCGTTGATCTCTCTTTTCTTCTATTTTTGGAGCTGGTTTCATAACATTTTTTTATTCACTCCGACTTGGGATTATCACGCTTGTTGCACATTCACGACTTGCCCCGCATTCACGACTTGACCCAAACATACAAGACTTGACCCAACACGTTCATGACTCTGCCCAGCACGTTCACAATTCTGCCTTTGCTATTTTGCTGCATTTTATCCTTTTCAGCCTTAGATTCCTTTGCTGCCTTTACTTCTTTGCTTCTAAAGTTGCTTCTCTCTACTCCTTTGCCTTTGTTGATGGTCTAATGATGCTCCTTTCCTCTCTGCTGCTCCTCTGCCTCTCTTTTATGCTTTCTTACTGCATTATTGCTTGATCTGCTTCTTTTCCTTATTGCTACTGCTTCTCTACTCCTTTTCCTTAATGATAGTTCAGGTGCTTCTCCTTTGTGCTCCTTTTCCATCAATGTCAATATTTCCAATAGTCTCCCCCTTTGGCATTGATGGCAACACTTCCTACAACACTCCAATACTTCCTCCAAGACTTCCCCCCCCTTTCATTCTGAGAGGTGTCTTTCTTCCTCTGCTTGCTTTTCAAAATAGCCTTTCTTCTTCTTCTTGTTTTTCCTCCCCCTTTGACATCAATGGAAAAGGGTTGCACATTTCCCAGTGTAGTTTATATCCTTGAATTAATTCTCTCCGATTTGTGTATAGGCCTTCTTCTTCTAACTTTATACTTTTATGCTCCAGACTGGTGTATAACAGTTGTTGGGAGAACAGTTTGAAAATTATTGAGATTGCATGAATGGAGGGCATGCCATCATAGAATGTTCTGTACTTATGTCCCTTACTGCTTGATAGAGGTGATATGTGTTAGAACTTTGATGTACTTCTGTCATAATACTCCGATCTGAGGACCTGTACCATACCACTGATCTACTAAAACACTTTGTATTCTACTGAAAGGCAGGCTGCTTGCTCCAAATATCAATTGATGAATTATGTAATAATATAATCATGATAAACATTTCTCTTATTCATCCTTCTTCAGAACATTTTGTTTCATTATTAACACTTTGCAGAAAGACATACAGTGTAATGATCCTCTATAGATCTTTACCGGCTCCATAGCTCTAGCTCTTTTGTGACAACTTTTATGGGTTGCTCTCCTCCTGGAATGATGCTTTCTTGTCTGATACTGACTACCACTTGTTTACTACAATGTTTATGTTCCTTATATTGCAACCTTTGCTAGTGTATTTCCATCATCATTTTTGTTTTGTTTTGTTTTGTTTCTGATCATATCAGAGAGTATCATTTGCAGACACTACCCCTAGTTTGTCTCTTAGATATTCGAATGGTTCTCTAGCAAGAAGTTTTGTGAATATGTCTGATTTTTTTCCTTTTTTGGTACATACTCCATCTTTACTATTTTCTCTGCTACTTGTTCTCTGAGGAAGTGGTACTTTATTGGGATGTGCTTAGTTTTCGAATGAAGTACTTGATTTTTTGATATACTTATTTCACTTGTATTGTCACATCATAGAAATAGGTTCAGTGATGCTTACCTTCATGTCTTGGAGAGTTTGTTTCATCCACATTATTTGTGTGTAACAAGATGCTTCTGCTATGTATTCCGCTTCTGCTGTAGATAGAGAGACAAATGTTTGCTTCTTGCTTAACCATGCTACCAAACTTTCTCCCAAATAAAATGCACCTCCACTTGTGATTTTCCTATCATCCACACAACTGGCCCAATCTGCATCTGTATATGTTGTCAATGTGAAGTCTTTTCCTTTTGGATACCATAGGCCACAATGTGCAGTTCCTTGCAGGTATCTAAATATCCTCTTGATTTCTAGCAAGTGATTTTGTTTTGGTGTTGCTTGATATCTTGCCACAAGTCCTACTGCCAACATAATGTCTGGTCTAGAGGAAGTTAGGTATAGCAGACTTCCTATCATAGATCTATAAAGTCTTCGATCTACATCTGTGGATCCATTATCAGCACATAAATTGCATCCAATTATCATGGGAGTTGACACAAGTTTCCAGTCTTCCATTTGGAATCTTTTTAAGATGTCTCTTAAGTATTTTTCTTGTGAAATGAATGTGCCTTTTTTATTTTGTAGAATTTTAATTCCTAGGTAGAAGGTAAGCTCTCCAATCATAGACATCTCAAATTATGACTTCATCTCTTCTGCAAATCCTTTTACTGACTCATCCTTGTTGCTACCAAACATGATGTCATCTACATATACTACTACAATTAAGAGTTCATTTTCATCAGCCTTTATATACAGATTGTTGTCTACTCCTCCCTTCTTGAAACCTTGTTTTTGAAAGTACTTGTCCAGCTTAGAATACCATGCACGTGGTGCTTGTTTGAGACCATATAGAGCTTTCTTTAATTTGCACACATAGTCGTGTTTATCTGCTAAGGAAAATCCTTTAGGTTGTTCCATGTAGAATTCTTCCTCTAGATCTCCATTCAAAAAGGCAGACTTCACATCCATTTGAGATACCTTGAAAACATGATAGCCAAAAACATTATAATTGCTTCCATTCTTGCTACAGGGGAAAAAGTTTCATCATAGTCAAGTCCTTTGATTTGAGAGTATCCCTTGCATACAATTCTAGCTTTATTTATGATTAACTGACCTTGTTCATTCATCTTATTCTTGAATATTCACTTTGTGCTAATGAAATTTTTCCCAGCAGGTCTTGGCATGAACTCCCAGGTCTTGTTCTTATCAATTTGGTCTAATTCTTCATTCATAGCATTTACCCAATTTTTTTATTTGCTAGCTTCATCAAAATTATTCGATTATATCTATGACAACATGGCTAGGTATACTTCCTCGGTATGTTTCGCTAACTGTCTTCTAGTTTGGACTCCTAAACTCTTGTCTCCAATGATTTGATCTTCAAGATGGTTCTTCTGAGTGTGTCTCGAGGGTCCTTTTGAGTTTATTTCTGTATCTTATGTTGTCTTACTATGTTCTTAATTTTCTTGATTCTCATATTCATCATAATATGGAGGATTGGCGCAGTTTTTGCTTCTATTCTGTCTAGTATATCTTCGTCGAATCTCACATCAATGCTTTCCACAATTTTATGCAGTCTTTTATTGTAGCACCTATATCCCTTACTCTTGTCATATCCCAAAAATATTCCTTCATCAGCTCTTGCATCATACGTCCCCAATTTTTCCTCATTATTCGTTATGAAACATTTGTTGCAAAAGTCTCTAAAGTGATTGATTGATTTCGGTTTCCCATGCCATAATTCATATGGAGTCTTGTCAAAATTTGGTCCGAGATGAGATTTGCCGAGAATATGAACAAATATGTGTAATATTTCAGCCCAGTAGGTTTGGGGAATGTTTCTTTCTTGCATCATTGCTCTAGCAATCTGTTGTGCTGACCTGTTTTGTCTCTCTGCCACTCCATTCTGTTGAGGTGTACCTGCAAATGTAAACTATTATTTTATCCCACATTCATTGCACAGGTCTACAAAATCATCCTTTGTGAATTCACCTCCTTTGTCTGATCTGATGCATTTTAGTTTACATCTAGTTTGATTTTCTGCCAGTGCCTTGAATATCTCAAAATTTCTCAAATTCTTTGAATTTGTATCTGAGAAATTCCACCCATGTTAATCTAGAAAAATCATCGATTATCAACATGAAATATGATTCTCCACATGGTGCATTTGTTCTTGAAGGTCTACACATGTCCATGTGTACAAGCTGAAGAGGCTTAATTGTAGATAGTTGGTCTTTAGCTTTGAACATTGTGCGAGTTTGTTTTCCTAGTTGGCAGGAATTACATATGGTATTTGGTGGCTTCTTTATTGTAGGAAAATCTCTGAAAACTTTCTTTTTGCTCAGTTTGATGGTGTGGTCAAAATTTAGATGTCCTAATGTTCTATTCCATAGTCAATATTCGTCAAGTTTGTTGATGTGGCATGGTTCATTCTCTTCTTCTAATATATAAACATTATTCTCTATTTGAACACCTTTGACTAAGGTCTTTCCTGTGGTGATTGACCTTACTTCACAATCTTGGGCTCTAAAAAGGATCTCACAACCTTTATCACATATTTTACTAACACTTAGCATATTGGCTTTTAGAACGTCTACAAACAGTACATCTTGAGCCTCTCCTCTTCCATTATTCAGGCTGACTGTGCCTTTTCCCTTGATTTTCATTGCTTTATCATTACTGAATGTTACATTCCCAAATTTATTTTAATCAAAAGTTTCAAACTTGCTTCGGTCTCCAGTCATATGTTTTGATCACCCACTGTCCACATACCATTGATTGTTCTGATCTTGAGCAATTAGAACCAGATCACATTTATTTAGCTTCCTTTTCCATTGCATGCAGTCGTTTTCTCTATAACCTTTCTGAGGAGATGGATCACAGTCTTTGAGAGGACATTCATTAGACTTGTGCCCATTTTTATGGCAGCTAAAACATTTTATTGTATTTCTAAATAGATTGTGTACATGAGTGAATCCATCATTGTTCTTTATTATTTTTGAGTTTACATACTCCAGTCTATGTATATACGCTCTGCACTCCATGGATTTATGACCGAACCCTTTACAACAAAAACAATACCTATGGAAGTAGTATCTGTCTTTGGCAGAGAGAGTTGTTTGAGGTAGTCTTTTCATTTTTTGCATCTTTTTCCGCAATATGTCCAGGTTTGTGGCAGGCAAAGCAAGTGATGCTTCTCACAGGGGGAAGGAACCTCCTTTAACATCTTCCAAATTTTTTCAATTCATCCTTAGGATCGTATGAGCTTTTTGCAGTTGACTGTTTCTTCATTTCTTTCTTTGTCACTTGAGGTTGTTGCTTGTTTTTATTTCTTTCATTATATATCATGGTCTTGCTGGATTATAATTCTGTGGATTCCCTTTTTTCTCCTTCATTATCCTTTACAGCTTTTACAAAAATGATATTCTTGTTATATTCTGTCTTGGATTTGTTGTATTCTCCTTCATAGCCTATCCCAGCCTTTATATGAGGAGGTCTTTGAGCATTTATATTCTCGTTCAAATGTCTAGATATTTTCATTTGAGAAATATTCATAGTTAATTAAATTTGGGCCTTTTCTAATTTCTTCCTCAGGCTTACCACTTCTTCTTCCAGTTTTTATCGCTCCTAATTTTTCTCCTTTATTTCTCTTCTCAGAATATCCTCTATTTTCCTTGAATCTTATAGTTCAATCTTCAATCTAATAAGATCTTCTGAATCTGGTTTTGTCTTTGCATATTTTATAAGAATCTCTTTATGTTTCTTACTCTTAAATTTAAGTCTGTCTATTTCCTCCAGGGCACTAATTAGCTCCCCCTCAAGATCTACCTCACCTTCTTCTTCAAATTCCCGGAGATCTTCCTCAATCTCTTCCTTAGCCATAAAAATGAATTCTAATGTTCCTTCTTCATTGGGGGATTCATCTGAGCTCTCAAATGCACTGTTGTCTTGTTGGGCATAGAATGTTCTTCTATTGAATTTGTTCCCTTTCGACCTATTTCTGAAATTTGTTTTCTCTTTCCCTCTTGACTGATTCTCTAATTTCTTATGAAGACATTTAGATGCATAGTGCCCCACTCTTCCACAGTTAAAGCACTTAAATGGAAGTTTACCTTTATACTTACCTGTGCCTTTATCCAATCTTCTGACAAATTTGGCCTCTTCTTCATCAGAGTAGGAGCATGTACCTTCCTTCTCTTCTCTGCACTTATCTTCCTTAAAGGCTACCTCCCTCACATTTTACTTCCCCTTTGGAAGTCTCATCTCATAAGCCGTCAAGTTTCCAAGAAATTGGTTCATGGTCAATGTTTCCTAGTTTGCTATTTCTTCTATGGCAGAAACCTTAGGGTTAAACCCGGATGGTAAATATCTCAATATATTTTGTACAATTACACATTCCTTAATGGTTTCTCTTAGAGATTTCATGTTATTAACAACTTCTGTAAACTTTAAGAAGAAACTGGCTATATCTTCATCTTCATTCATTTTTACATTTTCAAACTGATCTCTATAGGCTTGTAGTTTGGCCATCTTCACCTTTTTATCTCCCTCATGAATATTTTCTAAAGTGTCCCAGATATCTCTGGCAGTCTCACTATGCATTAATTTGATAAATTATGACTCACACAGACCACTCAAGAGTGCATTCATGGCTTTTGAATTAGCTATGAATTTTTTTTGGCTTCTTTCTCTGTGTCAGTATCCTTTAGAGCATATCTTTCTTCCACAACAGCCCAAACTTCTATTCTCAAAGACAATAAGTATGTCCTCATTCTTATTTTACAGAAAGCATAATTTGTGCCAGTAAACAATGGGGATTTATTTTTTGAGCATTCGTCTAGGGTAGCCATTTTGGGGACCTAGGATTTCCTTCTAGTTGTTAAACTGATACAGAAGGAACTGACTCTGATACCAATTGATGAACCCTTAGTTAAACTGAGAGGGGGGGGTGGGTGAATCAGTTTAATACATTCATGGACATTTAAAATTTTTTCATTCAACTCATTTACACCTTCATTTCATAAGCAGCTTAATACACAATGGATCAACAAACATAATGTGTGTAAAACAAGTAATTAAACAGATTAAAACATTAAATCAAGATTAATCATCAAACACATAGATAAAAAATATAAGTGGAAACCCATAAAGGGAGAAAACCACATCTTATTATTGTTGTGATGCAAATGCAAGCTCCAACTCCCTCTCACAACTGATTTTCTGTAGGCTCCAACCTACAAGAGGCTAATACCCCAAATTCTGCAAGCTACAACTTGCGAAGCAACAACTCCCATCTATTTTCTGTAGCCTACAATCCACAGGAGGCTCCTACCTCAACCAACTACTACTGGACATCTATCAAGCTACAACTTGATATGGAAGCACCAACTCCCTCACACTACAATGAAATCATATGCAATTACCTGGATATCAACTATATTTTTCTCCTTCTTCAATGCTTCCCTTCCAGCCTTCAAATCTTCTTCATATCAACTCTGGATCTTCACAACATCTCTATCTGCTCTCTCTCATTCTTCCACTCTCTAACCTCTCTATGCATATTACAATAACATCATTTATAGAGATCACTTCATGGTTGTTTGCATTCTATATGGGAATATGAAGTGAACATACATGACTCTTGCCTTCCACCCACTAATTTCCTCACTCAGTATATTCAGGATGTTACAACAATAAATACACTCGTTTCAGTATAAATTGGAGTTTTTCTTTGCCTTGGAGACTTGCCTTTGCATCACAAAAAATATAAAATAATTAATACATTTACAGTTACAATCAGATATTTCACTCAGCCCTTTCAGCTTCTTATATTTGCTATGTGCTTGTCCTCTTCTACTTGATGTCCCTTTGCCTTTTATGTTTATACAGTTATATTTCCAACTATGCTGCAACATTACTGTATTAGCCCGACTTGACCCATGCCTTTATGTTTTACACTTACTTTGCCTATTACATATCTTACCTGCAATGTTTTATGCTCTTCTCTGCTCGTTTGCTCTATGTCGGGTTACTTACTCGAGTCTCCTTCTGCCCACGTTCAATATTTGTTATCAAACTGTCACAGCCACATAACACCTCTGCATGAGTCTCGGGTCACTCTACCCGAGTCCATTCTTTTACGTTCAACTTTTCGCTTAACTTACTACTGCAACTGCGTACAACACTGTTTTGCATAGGGTCAGGTCCTTTTACTTACCCGAGCCTTTTCTTGCTGTTCAATCTTTCCTTTGTTACCTGAGTTTTTTCTTCCATGTTTGGCCTTTCCATTTAACTCATAGCCATAGTCGCATGACACTATTCTGCACTTAGAGTCGGGTATTACCCGAGTCTACTCCCATTTAAAGTTTATTTATACACTCGATTAAACATAAACCCAAAACAATTATAGACATGCATAAATTATTTACTAGAGGGTCCCACAACACTTGCCAACAATCACAGGCGATCACACTTCGCACTTTATAAGATTTACTTTCACCGCAACTTCACACTTCGCTCACTTTATAATTTAACTTAGTGGTTAACCTCTATTTCGTGCGATCAACGATATTGTGTCGTGCCAACACGTGTCCCTTTTCCAATTCACATCGCACACAAAATAACTCACCTTGTGATGACCTTAACACTTAAATGCTAAACTTTGCGATTTGCGCTTTCGATCTCCAATGTTGGTCTTCGTTGGATCAGACAGTCCACGCTTGTCTCCTTACCGATCCAGTTCACATCGCAAGTTAAATAACTTAACTTGCGAAGTCTTAATCGTAAACACTATACCCTGCGATGTGCGATATCTTCACGGTTGCGATGTGCTTGTCATCGTTGATATACACCAGATCTACGGTCCTCGCTACTGCTTGCAAATCTGATTGTCCTTTGATCCTCACAGTTGCTTGCAAATCCGATCGCCTTCTGCTGTGTGCTTAATGCAATATTTGATTCAACAGAGGATTCGTGCAAGATCTATGGTCCTCCTTTTTTCTTATGTTTGTTATTCACTCCGACCTGGGATTATCACACTTGTTGCACATTCACGACTTGTCCCACATTCACAACTTGACCTAAACGTACACGACTTGATCCAACACGTTCATGACTCTGCCCAGCACGTTCACGATTTTGCCTTTGCTGTTTTGCTACCTTTGCTCCTTTTCTGCTTTAGATTCCTTTGCTGCCTTTGCTTCTATGCTTCTAAAGTTGCTTCTCTCTACTCCTTTGCCTTTGATGATGGTCTAATGTTGTTCCTTGCCTCTCTGCTACTCCTCTGCCTCTCTTTTATGTTTTCTTACTGCATTATTGCCTAATCTGCTTCTTTGCCTTATTGCTACTTCTTCTCTACTCCTTTTCCTTAATGATAGTTCAGGTGCTGCTCCTTTGTGCTCCTTTTCCATTAATGATAGTATTTCCAACAGTCTCCCTCTTTGGCATTGATGGCAACACTTCCTCCAACACTCCAATAATTCTTCCAAGACTTCCTCCCCCTTTCATTCTGAGAGGTGTCTTTCTTCCCTTACTTGCTTTTCAGATGAGCCTTTTTTCTTCTGCTTTCTTTTCCTCCCCTTTTGACATCAATGGTAAAGGGTTACACATTTTATAGTGTATTTTATATCCTTGCATTAATTATCTCTGAGTTATGTATATGCCTTCTTCTTCTGAATTTATACTTTGCTGCTCCAGGCTGGTGTATAATAATTGTTGGGAGAACACTTTGAAAATTATTGAGATTGCATGAATGGAGGGCATGTCATCATAGAATGTTCTGTACTTATGTCCCTTACTACTTGATAGAGGTGATATGTGTTAGAATTTTGATGTAATTATGTCACAATACTATGATATTGAGGACCTGTACCATACCACTTCTCTACTAATAACACACTGTATTCTACTGGAAGGCCCAGTTTCCAGCCAAAAACAGGACCAAACCCAACTTTTGGGAGCTTGCACTTTTTTCAATCATGTACTTGCGAGGTTGCAGTTTTCCCTCTAAAACTTGCTACCCAGCTCGCAGAATAGGCCCCAGAAGGTGCGAACCATCTATGAGGAGGGGTAGAGTGTTGTTCCCGCACTTTTGGCACCTAATCAGAAATTCTAAACCGCTAAAATTGAAGAGTATGGTTAGACCACCTACCTGCAACTGACATATCTCGATTTCGAGGGTTGGTTTGTCCGCTACGAAGGTTGCAGGATTTAGGGCCTTTCCCTCCTTTCCACATTCACCACAAATACACTTGCAAATGAATCAAATTGGAGGGAAAACACCCTATTAAAAGAGAAACCCTAATTTTTATTTCGCTAATTGCGACCAAACTGTAGCTCCGTTTGACGAACCGTTAGCACCGTTGGAAATATCTCACAATTTCTAAAATGGGTATTCATACGTTTTTGGTGATTTTATACTTCATCCAAAAGCCTTTTTTCCAATAAGGGTCACTTTGCTGCCTCTTAAAACCAAATTTCTGCACCTTCACCACTTGTACTTGGGGCACCATTAGCCTTCATACTTGTCGATGCTTGTGTCAATTTTCGTCATGAGTAACCATATTTTTCTCATGTTTTTATGGTCCCCACAGGGCCTATTCTGTGTGGCAGCATCCGAGTTAAGTCATCATCGCATTCATGGAGTCTCTCCTGAGTCCCTTTTTCCTCCTGTTTCAGTATTCTAGCCATTCACGCCCTGTCCCTCTCTTGTGTAGCCCATTTTTCCCTCCAGTTCCACTGTCCCCCATCCCCTCAGGAGTCGAGTCAGTCGCTACTAGGTCATCCATGCTTTCTATGCTCTGAAAAGGGAAATCGTTCATTTGCTACTTAGTATCCCCCATTCCATCATCATCCTTGGTGTCAGTCCATCAGTCCATCTACTATGATCTCTCGTGCCTTAGTTGAGGATTCCTCATTGCCTCACCTATGGCAGACCTCCTTCTGTCGCATCAACACATTCATTCTAGAAGATAGTTCTAGAGGGTAGTGTATCTTGGTTCCATCTTCCATTTTGTTTGGTGCCTCGTATCACGCAAAGGGACTCCTTATTTCCCTTTGACTTGATTCTTTCTCATCCGCTCCACTTCAGCATGATCGAGATTCGTATACTCGATAGTTTGGTGATCCAGTAGATTGATCCAGTGATTCCTGGGTGTGTGTGAGATGTTTTAGACCTCATGAGGGGTTGGCCCTTCAGGTAGCCACCCACGTGCCCGAATGAATTCATTTTATGCTACAACCTCAAATGCAGCTACGCAGATTTCATGGGTTCATCCCCAGCCGCTTGCAACGCATATAACATGCATGTATCACTTAGATGGTCCATTCATATATTTAGAGCCCTTTGAGGGCTTCTCTGGTTGTTATTATATCTCATGTACTCAGATATTATTGTATTCATTCCTGGCTGTTGTCCTAGGCACATTATGTATGTGGGATCCATTATATTTTTGTCTGGCCCATGTTTACACCAACATATCATGTACTTTATAGCTCAGTCTCATTTTTCTGGGTGAACCATTATTCTTTGTACTTTTTCATCTCAGTGGGCGTATGTATGCCTCCCCCACCTCACTAAGAACAAGTACCCAAACATTAAAGGGGACTTACATTTGCCAGTATTTCCCCCTCAGGGTTATTGTCCTCTCTCACTTCACTTCGCCTATGTATCTCTCTCGCTATGACTCCCCTTTGGTGTCTAGTGGTTGTGTTCTTACAATGTACTTCGGTCATACGATTAGCTCCTAATGCTCGCACGTTGGGGGGCAATCCGTTACACCAATTTTTGGTCATCTAACCATTTACAATTAGATGGATCGAAATACACCATGTAAGACCAATTTTACCATAGTAAATTTGCTTTCACTTTAAGAAATAATTTAAATTAAACCATAGTTTATTAAGTTATTTCTGGTCCAAATAGAAAAGCCCATGAGGAATAATTAAATAAATCATAATTTATTTGATTTTCCTCTAGGAATAATTAATTAAACCCCTGTTTAATAATATTCCTAGTCATATTTAACCCAATTAATGAGAGATAATTAGATAAATCATTATTTATCTTATTATTTAGGAATAATTAATTAAAACATTATTTAATTAATATTCCTTGTTAAATTTGACTAAATCATTTAAGAATAATAAAAGTAATCATTATATGTTAAATTATTCATTAACCCCATTCTTGAAATAATAAATAAATCATTTATTTGTTTATTATTTATAAATAAAGGGATTTAACCAATTTAAATCCCTTTTGCTTCCAATAAAATATAATAAAATATTCCAAGCAGTTAGATCTAGATCTTGGTTAATAATATTTTTTTATGCACCATTATCAAGGATAACTCAATATTTTCTTATAAATAGGAGGGTTTTCCATTCATTTCTTACCTTTTATCATTTTATCATGGTCAGACTTTGATCCTCTTATCATTGTCATTCTTTAATTAGTTTTATTTTCTTTTTTCTTATAATTGAGCTCCCTTTGAGTTCTACATGTCTTGGGTTTTCTACACCATTGAGAGAGAAACTCTGAAGTTGAAGCATTGAGGAAAACCAAGAACCCATACCATTGAGGGGCACTGGTAACATAATTCTTTTTTCCCTTCCGAGGTGTTAATATAATATAAAAAATCTTTATAAATATTGTATTTTCCATTAGATATTTAGAGAAAATCTTATTTCATTTTACTGTTTAGCTGCTTTACTTGCATATATCTGAGTTTATTTTGCATTTGTTTTGACCGTCTATTACAGATCTAAAGAAGTTATACAACCATATTTTTTGTTAGGTTTGTTTATCATGTGCATCTAAGGCGATCTCTTTTCGTACACTTGCGTTAAGAATTCATTCTAACAGAGGTTATATGCTGCCTTCATGATTTTGTGATTACTATCTGCGAGCATGTTTATTTTGAATTTTCCGCCTAAGTTCCCTTTAGATAAAAAGGTGTCTCTTAACCCTTTTAAATATTATTTCTATTTCAATTAATCACTTAAGATTATTATTTGTTATAGTCTACATTTTTTTAAAAAGGTCCCCATTATTTTCCTAAGGAAACTATTCTAAAATAATGGGGGTTGTTTAAAAGCACAAAATAAGGGGAGCTTAAAAAGGTATAGAAAATTTGGACACTTTAGCAAGAAACCCAGTGCATAAAGAAAAAAAACTTGAGACTACAAGGACCAACACAAACTTGATCAGTAAGAACTTATAGACATCAAACTAGGAGATTTTTTAGCTAAAAGGGAATTTGAAAGGAAACATGTCTCTCCTGTAAGACAAACAACTTGTATGGGATGAAATCATAGCACAAATGAAAAGTAACCGAGAGTACATAACTCTGATGGATGAACATAGAATTTTAGTCAAATATTAAGAGTTCTTCATCCTAGTTGCTAAAGAAGATGGTGAAAAGAAATCCCAGATTGCGAAGAAGTTCATTCAATTTGTGAATGAAAGGCCACTCAATGAGTTGAGGCACATATATGTGGTGGATAGAGTATCGTCTATCAGGGAGATTTCTAAATTTTTCCAGAAGGAGGAGGCCGGAGTCAAAGCTGAGGAATTCCTAGGCGTGGTATTGAAAGATGTGACTGATTTCAATGCTAAGTTTAAAGGGATTGTTAGAGAAAGGCTGCCCAACTATTAGGACTTTGTCGGAGTGCTGATCCAGTGGGAAAAACACAGTTAAAGGGTAGTGGAGGAAAAAATAAAGGTGGATTCCTCTCATGAGAATACTTCCACTTTGAAGGGTAAGACTGTAGAAATTACTTGAAGAATGATTTTGAACTGTTGGGGTCGGTAAAGACATTATTCTGCCCTATATTGAACTAAAAGTTCTCACCAATCCCAAAATCTCCTATCAACGGTTCTTCTAAGATCCTTTGACGGCTCCAGCGCTTTAGCAAAGATGCGAGTAGTTTGTCAATTCTCTCGAGCTCTAGATCATCGACCCAGTGACACTGCCTCTAGAACCTATTTATCATTACTAAGGATATTGCCGATCGTTTTGATCATGAAACTTTGATTTTATGTTTTATGTAAATATTTTATTTCAGAAGAAACAATGTCAGTTAGTTAGAATCTAGTTAGTAAAACTTTGTGTTTGAGCGGGGTCCCCTGGGTTAATTTTGATAAAGTTTCTGTATAAAGTTCTGGTTATGCGTACGGTGCAGAAAGGTTAAAGGGGCTTTGGGGCGGGTGAAAGTCTATATTTTATGTAAATGGGTTTTAAGGGAAAACTGTGGGCCTCAAACCATGCTTTGAGACCATAGTATCTACGCACTAGATAGATATAAATATAGATAGATCGAGTCTAGTAAGAGAGTCAGATCTAAGTAAGTGATTCATGATTATGTGATACATTTTGTAAGGTTTTCAATCTAAGTCTGGGTTGGGTAGAAAGGCTCCTACTGGTTGTGTTCGCAGAGACCTAGTCCTGGTTGTGTGCGGACTCCACTGGCTATGTGCGTGGAAGGGTAATTATAAGGGGAAGTTTGAATGTACTGAACTGCTTGGATCTCAATGCAAATACTGTTTTGGTGAATCAAATGTGTTATGTGATTGACACGTTATCTCTTTGATTACTGTGAATTGTTCTATTATTTCTTAGATCGAAATTGGTTCTGTGAATGTGCTTTACTTTTTTTATGATAAAATACATCTGTGCGAGTAAATATATATTTTATGCATGAATATCTATTGGTGGTTAAGTATATGAATAGATATTCTTAAGTTATTGCATGTGAATATATGTTCTGTGTGTCGAAATAACCAATGAAGATCTTTATATGTTATGTGCACTTGTATGTATTTGCAATGGAGCTGATCCGATAAGTGTTGATCTTTTATGCACAATTTGTTTTGTTATAAACCTGTTTAGGTCCACCACATCAATTTCTTCCTTAGGGTGTGGAAACCTGATTCTAACACCCCCCCAAACTGCTTCGGGTGAGACTTTCATCTACGCAAGTAGGTCATTGCTGAAAGGGCTAGTAGTTGGAGGGTTTTTTGGTTGCACGATAAACTCTGAACCTGGGTCAAGACCCCTCAAGCCAAAAAATGGTTCCATTGTCGGGACCAAGATCATTTTGAGGAGAATTGATGTATTGGAATCCCACGCAGAATGAATTTCAAGATTGGATGGATAGAAAGACCTGTGAATTCGCAATTTAAGAGAATCGAAGTTCTAAATTATCTACTGAGGATTGGGTTCAGAAGTACATTCATATAGAAGTTCACAAAATATTCTTTACATCCTTTGCAATTGAGCTACATGAATGTTTGTCTTGATTGACTAAATTTAATACATGCGCAAAGGACCGCAGAGTCCCTCAGTGGACTCCATAATTGGTACAAAAATTAGAAAATACAAGCAACACGATCACCGATGCAATAAATGATTGGATCACTCGTGTCTTGGGAGGATTTGTAACTGGGTTTTCCATTGATCAATTTGTGTCTTATTTAGAAGCATAAATAAGATTTTTCAAGGGTCTTAGAGGTAATTTCCTATGCTCTTTGAAGTTGTGGATTAAGATGCTATTGTGTGAACAAGGTTCTTTGTGTGAGCATATTACCTAAATATCCCGAAGTTTCCCGACTACGTTCGGTGGAAGAATTTACCATGCGGATCTAGTAGAAGGTTTTGTTTACAATCCTCTCAAGGGTAGATCTGATAGTGATGATGAGCTGAATACTAGTAGTTATTGTGAATCTACACGCTCTGAAGAAGAGGAAGTCTCCCAAGAAGAAGTCTCATAAGATCAAAACGATCAGGGAGCATTGACCATAGTTCGAATCCCATCCACTCCACTTCCACACTCATCTTGCAAGTCATCCATTCCACCTCCACCTCCACCTCCCCCGGGCGCAGATATGGCCGTGACTATGAAGTTTCCTATGTTTAGAGGTATTGGAAATTAAGATACTGAGCAATTTTATTTTGTCACTAATGTTGTATGTAGAGCACAACATAGTAAATAACGATGATGTTAAGAAAGCACAATTATCCACTGCTTTTCAATATCACAAGTTGGACTGGTATATAAGTTATGTATCAATCAACCCTAATGCAACTATTAATGAGTTGAAGGATGCTCTAAAAGAAGAGTTCAAAAAGCTGAAGTCATTCATGCAATGTGTAATCGAGTTGAAAGAGATTCACCAGAAGATAAATGAATTTGTGTGGGAGGTAGATCAGAGATTGAAGCGCACTATTAGAGATGGTGGATTCACTATCGATGATATCCAACACAAGGAATGGTTTATTGCTATGTTTCTCCTGCACCTGTGCCAACCATTGAGTCATTAAAATATTTCTACTCAGGATAAAGTTGTAGAAATTGTGATGAAACTAGAAGTTGTGTTGGTTCTTGTTGCGATTGGAACTCAACAGATTCAGAGTTATTTAGAAGAAATGCATTTGGAGAATTAGAATCCGCACAAATATAAGGGAAAGGAGGTATGCATAGAGGTATGGTGTATACGATGTAAAGCTGCTAGGCATCATAAGGATCAATGTCCAGTCTTCAATGATTATCTGCATGTTGGAGGGCGAAGCCCGCTAAAGAGCGTGGTGGGACCAAGTGGGACACCTCCAGTATGGTGCACGATCTATCAGACTATGGGTCTGCATGCGACTGATTTCTGCCCAAGGATCGGAAAATACGTGCTTGAGCTGAAGCAACTACTTCGTATATTATGTTTGTCACTGGGACATGATGAACACCACTGCCAAAGATTTGATTTTATGATTGACAAAACTAAGCTGTATTAAATTCAGGCTGAACCTACCTCACCAGCATCCCCGTTTGGGCGTGGTCGATTCTAGACCATAGGAAGAGGAGGAGGATCAACGGGTCGAGGAAGGGGATGAGTCATTTTCTACAATTGCGAAGATGGTGGTCATTATGCACACTACTGTTCGAACCCAGTGCGAAAATCATGCAGGTACTGTAGACAGTTTGATCATGTAATAGAATATTGTCCTGTTTTAATTTATAATATGCAGGAGAAAAAGACACAGACTCCGATGCAAAATATTCAAATGGTTAGGGCAGAGCTACGTGAAGAATATCCTAGCGTGAATGTTGTCACTAGGAGTGGCACAACCACTAGTGAGGATAAAGGAAAGAAGTTGGATTTTGATCTACGGATTCGAAGGGCACCTGAGAAAAAGGATGGATTTGACTTACAAAGTGTAAAAAAACTTTTCTCGAAGCGAGAAAGGGGTTTTCAGAAGCCAGCGCATTGACATCAGGTAGACCTATGAATGAGGGAGGAGTAGATGAAGAAACAAAACCATTCTTACAAGCTTGCATTAAGTTACTGTGCAACAAGAAGGCAATAGAAAATCTTCAAGCACTGATAGATAATTGCACAGAAAATGAACAAACTCAGATAGAACAAAAAGCTATCAACAAAATTTATAAGAAAAATAACAAGAAGAGAACTGGACGAGAGATACGTTTGACTGCTCAGATCGGTGGTTATGAGATGGATCAGGCCATTTTGGATCTTGGGTCTGATGCAAATGTCTTACCTAAGAAAACTTGGTAGCACATGGGAGAGCCTAAGCTGGAGTGGTCTAATATTCAACTGTACATGGTGAACCAACATAAAATCATTCCATTTGGAAGATTGTCACAGGTGGTAGTTAATATTGAAGGAGTTAAGGTGCTTGAAGATTTCGAAGTCATATAGATCGTGGATGATATTGATCCTTATCTTGCACAGTTGGGGTTGGACTAGGCTATTGATATGGATGGTATTATTAATCAAAAGAGAAGAAGAATGGAATTTGAAAACAATGGAACCAGAGTCATAGTTCCCTTAGATCCCACAGAAGGTGTAAGACACACAGAACCTGTACACGCTGATGATGATATTGACCACATTTACAAGTTTACTACATGAGATGATGCATTAGGGGAATTTTGAGGTCTAAAATGGGCCTCCTAAGGAAATAATAAAATAATAGCTAAACCAATAAATTAATATTTATGAATTTTCAATTCACTTTTTGCACCAAAATCCATGTAACCATAGTTAAATTCAATTCAAAAGTTGTACCAAAATAAAATTAATAAAAAAATTGTATTGATGTGACTATAAATAAGAATAAGTTTTTCAAGAAAAAGTCATTATCATTGAACAACTAATGCATTTGTCCTTTGTACTTAAATAACTTAAAATAACTATAAATATAAATTTATAAATTCTTAATTATATGATATGTTATTAATTAAAATTTATATTATTTAAATTGTATAACAACATGTAATTAATATACTATATAAAAATAATATAATATAATATAATACATGTATAGGGGTATGCATTGTTTCTTTCAAGAAATATCAAATGACAATAATATATTTTTATTCAAAAAGTGTGAAATGACATTTATTATGAGTACTTTACTTTGACTTTAAAAGTACTTAGAGCACTACCATGGTTAACCATGAGTTTTTATCCACCATTGAGAATGTGACAAGTAAGTACCTTTAACTCAAGCAATGCCACCTCAACCATTAGGGATGATGTCATCCCCTAAAATGTGATTGGTTCCCATAAAGTGAATTTTGATTGTATATTTTCCTTAGGAGGCCCATTTTAGACCTCAAAATTCCCCTAATGATTGGATCAATCCAAAAACTGATGCAAGGATTAATTGGGAAAAGGACAGCTCCTGCTTCTCAGATTCAGATGAAGAATTGGAGAACTTGCAAAACCGATTACATGAAGTATCTGCGCCATGCTGTAATTGAATGACCAAATCTCTTCGCTGCATATCATCAGAGGTATGAGAATTATCATATTATGATGGTTTAACTAATGTGAACATATTTTTAGAATAAATTGAAAGAAATGTTTCAAAAGGACAATGATTCCATGCATTGGATATAGCATTGAATGCTACTCCAGCCCGATGATGGGAGACTCACAAAGGAAACATGGGTAACTAGGAGGAATGTGTTGGACATTGAATTCAATGCTCCTTGTGTGTTCGCGACATGGACTAACAACCTCTCGTGGATCCTAACTCTGGCGATTGTAGCATAGACTAATACCTGCGGGTTTTGGTCTAACGACAATCATGATTCCAACAAGTGGTATCAGAGCGACATGTCTCGAGTTCGAAACTCACCTAGCTGGCGTTGGGGGGGAGATTTTTGGAAATTGAATTCAACGCTCCCCGTGTGTTTCACGACATGGACTAACTGTCTCTTGTGGATCCTAACTCTAGCGATTGTAGCGGAGACTAATTCCTGCGGGTTTTGGTCTAACAGCAATCATGATTCCAACAGAATGTGCACGAATGATGCGATTGCGCTTTTAATGTCCAACTATCATAATGGAATAAGTTTATTTTGGAAAGAGTGATCCGTGCAGACACCTGGCATAATGGACTGAAGTATGGGGCACAGAGCCAAGATAGGAGTGGGTGCACATGTTCATTCGCACATTGGGGAAGGTGCCCACTGATTGGTACCTAGAGACAGAGCTGCGCCAATGAAAGAATGAATGGTCTGTGCTGACTGAAAGTTTCATTTTGCAATTTAGCTTTGAAAGTGGATTTGATTGTTTGGGAAAAGTGTTGCAAGGGATCCAAGAAGTCTTATTTGATATTTCAAAGCCAACAGTAGAGTGTATGTGATGAAAAAATTCCACCACTACTTATTAGGAGGACATTTAAAGATGTTTACTGACCACTCTGCTTTGAAGTAACTGGTAAATAAGCCTGTGTTGGGAGGGGGGAGATCTATAGGTGGTTGTTGTTATTTCAGGAGTATGATTTTGAATTTATTGTGAAGCCTAGAAGACTGAATGTTGGGCCAGACCATCTGTCACACATTGAGAATGGAAAAGAGCTGACTAGTTTGGAGGATGGGTTACCTCACGGACAATTATTTGCGATCAAGATAGTTGATGATCATTTCCCTGATATCATTCATTTTTTTATTACTGTACGTACGCCCGAAGAGTACACTTTGTACCATAAGAAAGAACTCATGGTGCATGCAACTGAATTTACTATCATTGTTGGTCAGTTGTACTAGATGGGTGCAGACGAAGTCTTGCGAAGATATGTCTTGGAATTTGAGAGACAAGACATCCTAGTTGAAGCTCATGGAGGGGTTGCCAGAGGTCACCATGTTGGAAAGGCATCCACGCAGAAGATTTTGAGAGCTGGGTTATGGTGGCCCACGTTGCACAATGATGCCTATGCGCACTACCATGTATGTGCTGTATGCCAGAGTAGAGAAAATACGTCACGCAGAGACGAGATGCCCTTGCATCCACAAATGGTGTTGCAAGCGTTTGATAAATGGGCCATAGATTTTGTTGGACCTATTGACCCTCTAGGAAAGAAGACAGGCACGCAATACATCATCATTGTGACGAACTATGTCACCCGTTGGGCTGAAGCTAAGCTAGTGAAGGATTGTAGTGCAGACAAAGATACACACTTCTTTTTTGAAAACATATTGACTTGATTTGGATGCCCTAATATTTTGATGAGTGATCGAGGTACGCACTTTGTGAATGGAACCATTGAAGCATTGACAGAAGAATTCTGGATTCACCATCAGAAGAGCACTCCATATCACCCACAGGCGAATGCAATGGTAGAAGATTTTATAAGATATTGGAGACTATGCTCACCAAGATTTTTAATGCTAACCAGAATGATTGGGATGTGCGCGTACCATCGATTCTTTGGGCATATTGCACTACGTACAAGAAGCTGACTGGAAAGACACCGTTCAAGATGGTATATGGGCAGGAAGCTGTGATGCCTATGGAGTAAATTGTTCCCAATTTGCACATTGCAACATTTATAAATATGACAGAAGAGGATATTATGGAGTAATGGTTTTCGCAGTTGGTCGTGCTTGAAGATGATCACATTATTGCAAGTTTCCATCAGCAAATACAGAAGGCACGTGAAAAGGCATGGCATGACAGGCATATCAAACAAAAGGTCTTTAAGGAAGATGAAGTGGTCTTTTTGCATGACAGCAAGTTTGCGCACCACCCAGGGAAGTTCAAGATGCATTGGCTAGGACCATATATTGTTAAGGAGACCATTGACGGAGTTGCGGTGCACTTTGCTACATTGAGTGGAGAAAATCTTCCCGGGTATGTCAACGGAAGCTGATTGAAGTTGTACAGGGATGACCCTCTCCCTGTGCACACCAAATGACTATATGGATGGAATATTGGATCTGCACAGAAGGGATGGCAGATGCACAGACATGTGCGACGCACATGCGGTAGCTGCACGTGGAGGTTGACTGGGACGCAAAAATGCCAAAATCTAGTCGTTGGACAGTAAATATGGAAAGACAGTTTTATTACCATTTATGGGAGCGTCTAGGTTGCATTTAATGAGGAGATTTTGCTAGATTTGGGACTGTTTTTCCATTTATGGAGACACATTAATGCACAAGAGACTATTGAAGGAGAGCCTACGCTATAAATATGATTGAAGGGGTCGCATTAGTTCCCTTTGCCTTATGTGTGTATTTTGTGCCTTGAGCTCTTTGATTGTCGAAGCTCCTTTGCTGTCTATGTTTGGTTTGGATCCGGTGTATGAGGAGGAGTTGTGAAGTAGAGGTCTCAGGCACGTTATCCCTTCGAGTATGACAACCACAAGCCCTGGAGAGGATGAAACCGCACATACCACTGACACACCTGTGCCGACCAAGATTGAGAAGGGACAAACCTCAAGGTCTTGAAAATCCCCCGGAGAAAAGACCCCGAAGTTGCGCTCCACTGCGGCTGAGTGGTAGAAGAAGCCAATGTCTAAGATGCCTGAAACAATTATGGAGGAGGAAGATGTGGTGGAAGTTTCCCCCATCTTGCGGTTTCCAACCTATGTCGCACCGCACAAGGCATCAGTAAAGGTCCCGAGGGACCTTGACAAGGTGTGGGCATACATTAACATTCCTATGATCTCAAAGAATGTCCCAATGGAGGGCGACATGTCGACCAAAGTGAGATTATTGAAGATGGAGGACTGGGACCTCGATAACGTAGAAAAATACCCTGAGCTCACACCAGAAAGATACCTAGATCAAGTGACCTATGAGGGGTATTCCATGAGAGGGATCAGTGAGTCAAAACCCAAATAGATATACATGAACAAGAACATGCCAGAAGTTAATTTCAAACTAGTTCACAATAGACAACCGAAATGGTGGGGAATAAGTAAACACATATTCGAAAGAAAAGCACACATACAACAAATATGAATCTGTCCATAACATATTGCGTATATGAAAGAACACATATAAATACAATGAAAATATTAGAAAACCAATACAACCACCATGAGTAAGCATGAGAATTAGTGCTGAACATCAAGAACATCTTATTAATGCTACTGCAAATTCAAGTACATATCTTGCAACTGGTCAAAACCAACAGTGGAACATGTGCTACTTATATCATTGCCTAATGCAAAACCCTAACCTCATTACAACTCACTCTACTAGCTGCCAAGAGCTGAGTGCCTCTAGCTCTCAAACATAAATAAGCTATCTAATCCTAACCTCAACTCCAGTACTAAAGTCCTTGAAAATGAGGCATGAGGGCACATTTATAGAGATGAGGTGACTATACACCTACCATGACCCTTGACCTCCCCTAATGACTCTTTAACTTCCTCACTGCTCTCTCATGCCTACTGCTTAGTACATGCTGAATTAATCTCAACATAACCAATGACATCATATGAGAAAATTTTCACACTGATAGAAGAGAGAACGTGAGGAGAAAATAGAAGTTTCAAGAAACCCTAGGGTTGGTTCTTTGTTGCCAACAATGTTGTGACACCATGAACACTTGCATGAATGGTTTAAATTCCTGTTATTATGCCTCACTTGCATATAATCATCTCCTGTCATTGTGCTCCTGAAATTGCAACCATATTTAGGACACTAAGTGGACCTAGTTTCAACCTCGTTGAAACCCTAGTTGTGTAGCCATTGCGAAAAAAACCCTACATAGGTTGGAATTATGGTCCTTCTTCACCCTACAAGCAAATTACAATAGTTATACTCATTTGTAATAAAAGAACCATACTATAAATGTAAAAATACTCACGAATAATAGAAATCAACTTTGGACCCCTGGATAGTCCTTCCTCATGCTATTGCATTGTCAGAGTAAGTGGCCTTGCAGGGTCTCCCAAGGCTTCCTAGACACGTTTTCAGCTATGGCTTGCTATTTTCCATAGGGCGAGTGTTAAGTGCAGTTTCATTTCCCTAGCTTGCGCAACCATCCTCGATTCAAGGGGGTGTGTTAACATGGTTTTTTTCTTTGGGAGATCCATAAATGAATAACTCACTCTTCTGTGTTGTAATTCCTTCTTCTACATCATTCCCTCACAAATTTGACCACATCAAACCCAACGCTAACTTCTTCCCTGCTTCACAAATCAAATTTTCCCAATTGATGCTTTATGGGGATGACTTGTAAATGTCCAAGGTGTTATCGCATGGGGGAATCCGCTTTGTAAAGACTCCCATCGCAACATGTTACACACCTCAAAGCTAATAGTTGCTACAAAAGAAAAGAACTTCAATATAACCTTGTACTGACAATGTTCAAGGAACAAGAAAAATGGTTGTGTATGCTTCGTTTTAATGTCCACATTCCTTGTGATGGATGCAAATCTAAGTTGATTCGAAGCATAACGAATGAAAATCATTTATGCATGTGTAGTTGCATCTTTGTTCTCTCCCACTAAATTATGGGCTCGGGCAATGATTCTTCCATTCTGAACCAAAACAACACCCACATGTACTTCCCAGGAATCTGCAGCCATTCTGGCTTCAGAGAGAGCCTCCCTCATAAAATTTTCATCTTCTTGTATCTGCTCACTTTGCAATATAAGTTCTTCTTCCCATAAAATGAAAGTTTCCTTGGGAACTTGATTGCTCCGCTTAAGGTTGATGGTCATTTTTTTTCTTAAATTTGTGCACTTTGAACCATTTCCTGAATGTCGTCATGTTCCTCTATTTCATCCTTGTTTCTAGTAGAGATGTTTCTCCCTTTCCCCTCTCCAAAAAATTATGTTCTTAATGTGACCCACTTGGAACACGTCGAGTAGAAACTGCTAATTCATCTTCCAGTGATACTTCTGAAACCCATTGTCTAACGACCATATGCACCTCTACGTGTTTGATTCCCTCTATTTTCTTTGTATCTGTAATAAAAACCAATCATAACAACTTCTCTCTACTATCAAGAGAGGTGAGAGGCATGCTTATGGTAGGTCACCAGGAAAGTCGTAGAGTCGTGTCCTAGGGTAGTTAGAATTTTAATGGTATGAGGGTCGCATGATCGCATCATAATGGAGGTCCAATGGATGGTAGTTGCGACTATGCGACTCAACGACCTGGAGAGGTTGCATGGTCGCATTGCATGAAATTCACACCCTTTTTCTGCTTATGGAGTGCGATGTCGCGACTTTGGTGGAGGTGCGACTCACCAGAGGTCATAGGGTCATGTTGCATAGTTGGTCACATTCTCTGGCTCCTTCTATAGAGTGCGACTCTATGACTTATGAGCTCTCCAAAGGAACTGCGACTTGTGACATATTTGAATGTGGTTCCGAAGGGAACCCAATGGCACCTCTTGCACTGTATGCATGTACATGATTTCCCCCGTTGTGCAGAACACCATGATAGAAACCTTTCTATTCTCCTTCGTAAAGTCGTAGTCTAACTAGACTGCTTTTTTTCCCTGAAAATTATGGAAATTTCGACAAGATTTTAAGAAATCCGGTAGGGATTTTTGTAAATCCACTTTATAACTATCAAACTTTAATATTTTGGGTGTCCTAGAGGTTTTTGATGGTGCTCAATCCATTTCCACCATAAAAATCATGATTCAAACACTGTTATTGTAAGATTTATTAATTTTTTTGGCCCGGATTCTAGCCAAATTTGGCTGTCCGAGCAATTCCTCCGTCTCGTTAGACAACTCCCTTAACAAATGCAACAACATCCTCTTCCGCAGTTCCTCCAAATTATAAATAAGTTCAATATTTAGCACATCAGATGATGGAAGTGCATAAGCAGTCCTGACGCCCCACACAACACCTTCGTTAGTGGCTATAAGGGGCCATATTCTCTTGGTGTCCTTATTTATGAATATTTCCATTAGGGCCTCAATGTCCTTAAAACACTCCTTTCAAAAAGATACGTGCCTAGTTTCTATTTAACTCCAAGACCAATCATATAGTATGTCAAAGAATGTGCCTTCTTTGATATGTTGTTATTTGGACGGGTCTATGGACCATCCTGAGTTTCTTTTAAAATGATCATCAACACCATATTTAAATGGGTTGTCATATTAGCATGTTCCTCAACTGGTTATTTGAATGATCTCTTCACTTGCAAGGTGGAAATGCATGGATTTCCATGATCGTGGCATGATAGTGTCGATAATTGTTTTAATGTGCATTGAACCAATCATATTATTAATGGGAAGCTTAAATGTATTGGCCTTTGTTAAAGGCTTCGACACTTTGTCCTAACTCCTTTTCATAATCATATGCTTCGAGTTGCACTCATTCCACTCATTGGGCCGCGTCAAAGGCTTTTGAAATTATACAAAGTACGAGAAGAATTTCGAAGAGTGATGATAAACCTCAGGAATGGTTGGAGCATGAATATATGATCAATGGTCCGATACTCCAGCTGGAAATGTGCTTGTTGTTCAGCCCTGAGTGTCTCCACACAAGGTAATTGGAAAGCCACAAATGGTGGACCGTGGCATAAATATTGGTGAAAGGGTGTCCAATCATGATGGTCTTGTAATTTTTCATATCACCTTTAACGTACTCTTTTATTATCGACTCATAAATGCAATGACATTCTCAAGGCTGTCCACCTCCATGGCCTTGGATGAAATATAGAAACCTCCATGGTGCTAGATGAAATATGCAAAGAAAAAATCGCTCCATGCAAGAGTTTATAAAAGGTATTTGAATTTTGTAGGGAATTTATATATACATTCCCCCATCGCATGTCTATAGGGATAAAACCTTCATTTGTGCCTTAATAAGAGTCTCGAGTGAGCTGCTTTTTCTAGCCCTAATTTTCGGGCCATGGATTAATGAACATCCTTTCTTCCATGGAATAAAAGTGTTGATCTTTATGTTTGAATAAAATTCCACCCCAAATGGTATCTTCCCAACACATGGTTTAATGTCATCATATATCATTTGTCCAAGACCACTTTGTTTCAACTCTTGGAAGGGAAAACACAATAGAGACTTATTTCTTTATTAAATAAGTATGAGACAACATAAAGTAACATAAAGTAAGATATGCAATGAAGCAACTCACTTGAAACATATGGAGATGATAACATAGCTATAAATAACCAAAGGTATTATGAATAATATAAGAGATGATTGAATTTGGACATTAAATCAAAATTTGGCCACTTGAATAGACCTATGAATTGCAAGTGATTTATGTGATGCCAAAGGAAATGGTGCAGTTATAGAGCAACGGTATTGAAGAACTAGTGAACATGCATCATTAAGGGTGGGGATATTTGGTCATGTCAATCTAGGGTTTCAAGGGCATTAGAGTAAGATAAAAATTTTAGGAATCTTAATACACTTGAGGGGATGAGGCCCAAGGAAAGGTAGGGTTACCGTCATGAGGTAATATCACAAACCTTAATGCGTATGTGTGATCACATTTTGTGGCAAGTCAAGAAGAGTAAAAATAAATGGCATGCATCCTAGAGAGTGAGAATTAATTCAAAGCAGGGTTGGACCTTCGATCGCATATGTCTAGAGTTACAAGGATGCAAGGGGAATATATAATTCTTGTAAACCCTAATGTGCATGTTGAGGTGCAAGATCAATCAAGAATCTATGAGAATATGTTCTGCAATGACTCTCACCACGATGTCGTGTGGTTTCGATGAGAATGTGCCCCTAGAGGCATGTGAATCAGGTTAAAACAGGAAGGGGATCACTCTTTTTCCAATTTAGGATTTCTCCCAAACCCTAGTATGCTCAACATAATGAAATTCATATTGAAGTCTTGTCTTTCCTCACATAGTGCCTCCACTAATTGGCGATGAATACTATGGAAAGTTAAGTTTCAAATTCATGGGAGCATCTCAACCCATCAATGAAGCAAAAAACCTTTAAAACCCTATTTCAATCATAAGCTCGGTACTTGAGAAAACACATTATGACGTGGATTCAACATGTGAAGCATGAATGGGCACATCAACAAGGTTTGATAGGAAGGGTCGAGGGGAGAGTAACCAACTGAAGAACATGATAAAAAACCTAATGGCTCGGGGCGAGCAGAGGGGGGACCCAAAATTTTGAATATACCTGAAATTTTGGGTGTTGTTGTAGTGGCTACAACAATACCATAATCAATATTCTTTCCAGCTAAATGTATCATATGTACTGGGACATTGCTGCAACTTTTGAATGAGTGTTCACACTTCTTCATCATTCTTCCATTCATCCCTTGCTTCGGTTATCCAATCTGGTTAGATAATAGAAATGGCACAAAGAAATACTTCAACATCCTCATCCTTTCTTGAGAGTGCATCTGCAACAACATTTTGCTTCCCTTTTTTGTAAATGACTTCAAAGTCATAACCCAACATTTTTGTGACCCATTTTTGCTGCTCTTCTGAAGATAATCTTTGTTCCAAAAAGTAATTAAGACTATCATGATCTATTTTTACCTTGAAGTGTTTTCCCATTAGGTAAGGTCACCATTGCTTTAGTGCATGTAGTATTTCAAACGTTTCCTTCTCATAAATAGGTTTGTGTAAATACTTTCCTTTGATTGGACGACTTTCAAAAGAAATGGGTCTTCCTTCTGTTGAAAAGTCTAACTAGGTTTGGTCTTCATAATGACATGTAATTATGACTTTATGTAATGAAGAGACAAAGATAATATAATGTATTTATTGTAATTCCTGCCTCATGGGTTTCATGAGCAAGGATTTTTTATTATAGGTCAAAGACTTATTTTTGATATATTTAGAAGTTTGTTGTCTTGTCATAAATATAATTAGAGTCATGTATATGAAGTCATGTTACACTTGTAAAAGGACATATTATTGATGAAAGAAGTATAATACTCCAAGAATTTGTCAAATAGCCCCTTGAAGTCGACTTAGAATATGATGGAAATCTCACCTTGATGATGTCGGCCTACCTTCCTATATTAATGTCGTCCTAAAATCTAAACACAGTCACTATATATATAGAGTGACTCGGCCTTATCTATCTTGCTTGGGTTTGCAATAAGAGAAGTGAAGAGGAGTACGAAGAGGAAGTCTGTGATAAGAGGATGAAGCTTGGATTTGAAATAGATGCGAAGGACAAGACTGTAACAAGATACCTCAGCGAAAGTAAAGTGATCTATGTGTGTATTTTTCCTATCTCGCATAAACTCAGAAAGCACCAAGTGTATCTAGTTCATAAAGAAAGAAGGTTATATAGTGAGGAGGAAGGTGTGGCTTTGAAGGAGATAAGATTTATCGTATCTATGTTCTGGGTTGTCATTGGACCTTGCACATTTCAGAGAAGCTGGAGGAGACTGCAGTAAGAAGGAAGGTCACTACTAAAGCTCGATATTGAGCCTTAGTGATATATAAGGAGTACTACAGGTAGGCCGAGTGGAGGTTTTGGCCAGATTGAAGTAATTGAAGGGTCAGGCACATTTTTTTGGGACTGCTAGATTAGGGACCAAGCTTCCCTAATAGAAGTACATAAAAGAAGGTCAATATAAAGAGTTGAGAAGTGCAGTGATAAGGGTCTTGGAGGCATACTAGTGTCAACGGTCTGTGTCATGGTCATGGTACATGTCAATTGAAGATCTATAAGAATAATTATTATCGGGTTTTCCTCTCCAAGAGGGAGAGGTTTTGGCCATGGCTTGAAAGCCTAAATATTTGTGTCTCTTGTGAATTTGATAATTGATTTGATGAAGAATGTAATAATCTAACAAAGGTAAGATCTAAGTGAAAGAAGCATAAAAAAATCACAAATAATTATCATGAAAGGAAAATTTTAATAAAATCCCTCATTTCTCAACATGGAATCAGAGCTAAGGTGTCGAAGACAAGAAAGGGAAGTTTAGCAAGAAGACACAAGGATCAAGCTACGGAAAGAAGTTCAAAGGTTAGTTTTCAAGAAAGCATTCATAGAAGGGATCTACGTTGAAAAGAAAAAACCCTAGATCCAAGGAAGGAAACCCTCATTCAAGGAGAAATTTGCAAGGATTTGGTGAAAGCCTCAAGCCATCTCAAGAAAAAAATTAAGATCAAGGAGGTGATATTTATCTTCAAAGAATCTAAAGCTATCTAGTGATTAAAGCCAAGTCAACATTGTTGGAGCCATCATCAAGCCATCCTTGATCATCATCATCATCAAGAATCCAAGGTGATCTACCTCTTTACATCACCCTTGAGTAATTCAATCTAAGAGGGAGCTTCTACTACTATCTACATCATCAACAAAGGAAGAAGCCAGTAGAGGAAGGACACATCTATTCAAGTATATTTCTGACTTCATTTGAATTTATCAAAATGTCTTTCTGCAAAGAAAGAAAAAGATTAGTTGGGGTTTTAAACTTTCTTGCACGGAAGAAAAGGACAGATTTGAATCTTATTGAAGATGAAGTCATGGATTACATTAAAGGGTCTGTAACCCTGCCTTCAAAAGAAGATACTCAAGCACATGCCAAATACATGAAAGGAGACATAAGAGCCAAAAGAATTCTTATAGAATCCATAAAGGACTCTCTCACCCTCTATGTATCAAAACTAGAAACTTCAAAAGAAATAAATGACAAATTGGTGAGTTATTCTCGATGAGTACTGCAGGGGAAGTTATCTCTAATACAAGAATTATACAAGTTGAAGCTATCAAGAAAGGAAGGAATAACTTCATCTTTAATGAAGATTTCTGAAATACGAGATCAACTGCAGGAATTGGGAGAAGTAATTTCTAATAGAGAAATGACTACAGTGGTGCTAAATGCTCTACTGGAGGTATGGGGAAACTTCACTTCAAGTATCTATGGGAAGAAAGAAGAAACACCATTCCAGGATCTATGGTCTCTATGTAAGATAGAAGAGATTAGATTAAAAGATAAATTTGATACAAGATCAAATGAAGAAATCAAGCCTATGATTCCATGTCAATAAAAAAGGGAAGATTTGGTAAGTTTGGTCCTCAGAAGAAAAGGAGAAACATGGATAAGATATGATGATATAGAAGTAATGAACTTAGGCACTATAAGAAATACTGTCCCAAATCTAAGGACAAGAGGAAAAAGGAAGAAGCCTATGTCGCTAGAGAAATGGAAGAACTTGAGACTAAGAAGCCTAAAAAAAAAGAAGTAAGAGATCTCTACTATGATTGAGATCATCTTCCTCTTTAAGGGGTATCTATTGGTTGTAAAATAGTATGTTAGGAAGCATTGTATATTAGATAGATACATCACTTTAGAATTGGCATCATGATGGAAGCATTGAAGGAGGAGCACTCTTCATAGGAGGATTTCTGTAGCACATTGATGTGAAAACCATGCTATGGAAATAGTGGCTCCTGGGAAACTCACTGAAAACAAAATTTATGGAAGGCAGTCATCTAGATCAAGGGTCATCATTTAATAATAAATATGGAAACAGGTGTTGAAATTTTCTAATGGAGTCCTCTTTGGATTCACTGGTTAGAAAGAAAGAAAAATGTTTCATTGAGAATTCTAACTTGCAGAATTTTGGGTTTAGGATATGATGACATATTGATGAAGCATGTCAAGAGAATGAAACTTTTCATTCTAAGGAAAATTGGTGCAGGATGACTCAAAAGGAAAAGAGATGAGGTACATGTATATTTATGCTTACACTGGATTCTATGAAGTCATGTCATATGGTTGCATGTAGTATACTTCTACCTTTAGAAGTATGATCAAAAGAAATAGAATCTCCTATGAAGAATAGGTTTCCAAAAGGCATGATCCACACCAAATGAAATCAACATAATATGTCCTCATATGAAATATGAGATGGTTGTACAAAGTCAAGGAACTTCATATTAAAGCTCTTGGGAATGAAATAAAATTCACTGAAGAAAGAAAGGAAGAGATCGTGAGAAATGCAACCATGGTAAGAGGTAGTCAACATCCAAGAAAGCCAAGAAGACTTGACTAGGAAATCTCCTGGGAAGATATGTAGACTCTGATACTGAGTCTAAAAAATATGGAGACCCTTGACAATACATATCTTTAGGAGTTGTATCAACCTATATGAAGGATATCGATGCCTACAAGACGTCATGGTGAAAGAACATCACTAAGGTAATCTTTTGATTTAAAGGTTCATAATTATAATTGAATAATATATGGATGAGCTTATGCAGGGATTCCAAAGGGAAGTATATGTCTTCCACATGTTGATAACCATACAACAAGATGAAAGATCCTTGGTTCGAAGAAAATAAGCATAACATGAAGCTAGACCAGATGGATCACCTTCTGATAGAAGACATGACTCATGGATGGAAGTGATGGATGATCTATGCCCTATGAGGGGATCCCAAAGATGAAGACTCCTCCACAAAAAAGAAATTCATCACATCGAAGGAAGGAGTTCTTCATGAGCAGTTGGGTGTTCCATCATTGCTGCTGCAGGTCCTTGATTAAGAGGGAGCTTGGTAATAAGTTTCTTACTTGGAAGAAACTTGGTAATTCCTAAGCCGAGAGGGAGCTTAGGTACATTCATTGTAGAGGAATGAGTACATTCCCTCTTGGAATATGTCCTCCCTAGTTGAGAGGGAGAGATAGACATGTCATTCTGGTCTTCACCTGGGAAGAAAAAATGGAGGTTTGGGTAATCATCTGGCATCCGATATTCTATGAGGATGTAATAGGGAATCCAACGTAAGAGTAGCCGTGGAAGGACTGATATTATTTGAGGACTGCGAATCCAAGACAAGAATAGTCCTGGAAATATCCTATGTGAACCCAGGTGGGGTATGATCTAAAAGAGAAATGATGAAGGTGTCTATAAATCATTGGTCTCGCCAACATTGGAGCTCGTGGTCTCGTGGAGAGATATATATGTTAGTCAAGGCCTTTCATTATGACAATGCTGGCTAATATGATGTTATACAGATGGGATTACCAATCTGATTCTTCTTATGAGGTTCTTCAGATTGAGAGTGACCATGTGCCATTTTGAATACCTCCCTAGTTAATAGGGAGTGTTGAAAAGTGTAACTAGGTTCGGTATTCATAATGATATGTAATTATGAATTTATGTAATGAAGAAACAAAGATAATAAAATGTATTTATTGTAATGCTTGCCTCATGGGTTTCATAAGGAAGGAGTTTTTATAGGTCAAATACTTCTTTTTGATGTCTTTAAGAGTTTGTCATCTTGTAGTATATATAATTAGAGTCATGTATATGAAGTCATGTTACACTTGTAAAAGGACATATTATTGATGAAAGAAGTATACTCCAAGACCTTGTCAAATAGCCTCTTGAAATCGGCTTAGAATATGATGGAAATCTCACCTTGATGATGTCGGCCTACCTTCCTATCTTTTTGTCGGCCTAAAAGCTAAAGAAAACCACTATATATATAGAGTGACTCAGCCTTATTGGACAACATCTATTTCAGTTGCGTCTGCAATAACAGAAGTGAAGAGGAGTGCGAAGAGGAAGTCTGTGATAAGAGGACGAAGCTTGGATTTGAAATAGATGCGAAGGACAAGACTGTAACAAGATACCTCAATGAAATTAAAGTGATCTTTGTTTGTACTATTCCTATCTCACATAAACTCATAAATCACCGAGTGTATCTAGTGTTTAAAGGAAGAAGGTTATACAACGAGGAGGAAGATGTATATTCGACAAAGATTAGACTTATCATATCTTTGTTTTGGGTTGTCATTACACCTCACACATTTCAGAGAAGCTAGAGGAGACTGCAGTAAGAAGGAAGGTCACTACTAGATCTCGGTCTTGAGCCTTAGTGATATCTAAAGAGTACTACAGGTAGGCCAAGTGGAGGCTGAGGATAGATTGAAGTAATTCAAGGGTTAAGCACATTGTTTTGGGACTTCTAGATTAGGGACCAAGGTTCCCTAATAGAAGTGTAGAGCAGTATAGAAAATAAGGTCAATATAAAGAGTGGAGAAGAGCAGTGATAAGGGTCTTGGAGGCATACTAGTGTGAAGGGTCTATGTCATGGTCGTGGTACTTGTCAATTGAAGATATATAAGAAGAATTATTATCGGGTTCTCCTCTCCAAGAGAGAGGTTTTGGCCCTGGCTTGAAAGCCTAAATATTTGTGTCTCTTGTGCATTTGATAATTGACTTGATTAAGAATGTAATAATCTAAAAAAGATAAGATCTAAGTGAAAGAAGCATAATGAAATCACAAGTAATTATCATGAAAGAGAAATTTTAATAAAAACTCTCATTTCTCAACACCTTGTTTCATTAAAAAAACACCAATTCCATTTCCTAAGGCATCACATTCCACAATAAAGGTTTTTGTGAAGTTTGGCATAGCTAAGACTGGTGCTTGGAACATTGCCTCTTTAAGATGTTCAAAGGCCTTAGTTGCTTCTAGAGTCCAAGAAAATTCATCTTTATTTGGTAATGTTGTTAGAGGTGGTGCCATTCTCCCATAATTCTTAACAAACTTGCAATAATACCCTGTGAACCTGAGAAATCCTTGCATATGCTTTATGGTTGTGGGGATTTTCCATTCCTTAATGGCTTTAATTTGTTTAGGATCTACCTTCATGAGATACAATATGACCCAAATATTCCACCTCATGTACTCCAAAGAAACATTTGGAGGTTTTTGCATATAATTGTTTCTCCTCCAATACTTTCAGCACCATGTCAACATGTTTAACAGGATCCTTCCAAGACTTGTCATAGATTAATATATCATCAAAAAATACTAACACAAATTTTCTAAGGAAGGGTTTGACGATGGAATTCGTCAAACCTTGAAATGTAGAAGGTGCATTGGTAAGGCCAAAAGGCATGACAAAAAAATCATAATGATCCTCATGAGTTATACATATTGTTTTCAGAATGTTTTCAGTGTTCATTATAATTTGATGATATCCTAAACGAAGATCCAACTTGTTGAATTAAATTGCTCCATGTAATTCATCCAATAATTCATCAATGACAGGAATGGGAAACTTATATTTAATAGTGAGCTTGTTGAGCTCCCCATAATCTAGACATATGTGCCATGATCCATCCTTATTTTGCACCAATACTACTGGAGCCGAAAAATAACTTTGACTAGGTTGAATTATACTGGCCTCTAGCATTTTTTGCAGCCATATGTTCAATTTCACTCTTTTGGGCATAGGGACATTTGCAAGGCTCAATGTTTGGAGAACACTTCTTGGAATCAAATGAATAACATCATCATGATCACGAATATGTGGGAGGCCTTTGGGAGTCTCAAATACCTTGAAATGATTATCCAAAACTTTTTGGAGATATGAAGAAATAGATGATTTCGATGTTTGAACCTCTAGTGAGAATAATTGTGAAATTGCACCCTGTTGTTCTTTCTTTAGAAGTTTTTTCATTCCGTTAGAGTTGATTATCTTTCCTAGTTTCCTTGCGATACCCCTTAATTCAACTTCCTCTCCTTCCCAAAAGATATTCAAGAAAAATTCTTAAAAATTAAAATCTATTGTACCCAAATATTGTAACGATTGGACTCCTAGTACACAATCAACACCACCCATTGTAATAAACAACATTCTACTATTCAATACATATTCCCCCATGGTTAGCTTGATATTATGGCACTTTCCATAGAAATTTATATTTCCTCCATTTGCAACCACCACTTAACACTTTGGTTTTGGGTATAGGAAGCAATTCAATTCCTTGGCTATCTTACAATGGATAAAATTATGGGTACTACCTGAATCAATCAACACTATTACCTTTTTCTTCTTGATATGTCCTTCTATCTTGAGAGTTTGAGGAGTGGTAATTCCTGCCAATGCATTACAAGATATGGTCGGATTCATTTCTTCTTTCTCTAGAGTTGGTTCTTGGTGTATATCCTCTTCTTTTGAAGTTTCTAGTTCCTTTTCTTCCTCCTCTTCACAATCTATGTAAAATAATTTCTTCTCAACACACTTATGACCTTTAGTGTAATTTCTATCACAACTGTAACAAATCCCTTTTGCTCCTTTTTCTTCCAATTGTTGTGGTGTCAACCTTGTAGGTTGTGGAAGGATAGGCGGCAACAACACTTCCATATTTATAGTTGTGAGTGGTAGGCTTTCTTGCTACCATAAATTTTCATTCAATTTTTCTTGCCAACTTGAATGCCTTCTCCAATGAATCAGGTTTCCAAAGGAAAACCTCATGTTGGATGTTATCCTTTAAAATCCCTACGAAGACATCAATCCTATACTCCTCTGGAATATCATATACCCATATATTCAAGTTTTGCAAGTCCTCAATGTGCTCTGCTATTGAACCCTTTTGTTTGAGATTTATCAATTGGCTAAAGAAGGTGTTACCCTTTGTATCCTCGTAATATGTTATCGTTTCCTTCGTAAAAATTGACCAAGTGACAAGTGGTTTATGAGAACAAAGCCATCGATACCATACAAATTGATTGGGTTCTAAATATAAAGTTGCAATGTGTACCTTTTATGTGTGTTGCACATTATGGAGATCAAAATATTGTTCCATCTATAGTATCCATGTTACTGGATCCTTGCCATCAAACTTCCTCATACTGATATTTGTAATACTGGGGGTCTTCAATCTAACGTTAGAGTTTATGAAATCATGATTAACGTTTCTTTGGTTCTCATTATGAGTTTCATCTAATACCTTTTCTCCATTAGGAAGCCTTTCTTGTAGCAACTTTGTCAAACCTTCCTCCAAACCTTCCATGTCTTCTTTTAACCCAATAATATCACCTTTTAAACCATCCATGTCACCTTTTAAACCATCCATGTTGCATTTTAAACCATCCATTCACCTTTTAGCTCACCTTTGGTTTCTCTTTGTGAGAGAGAAATTTGTTGCATTTGGTCCCGTAGTTTTGATATATCATACTGCAATTATTCCTCTTCATGCGTCATAATAGAGCTTTCTTTTAGGAGCACGATCTTGTAATAGTTTCAACTATGTAATTTTGGATCTCCAATGTGTGAAGTTCAGTCTTGTTGTAGCCCTCTGAATATTTTTTCCAATGCCACCAGTCAGCCAATATTGGATTCTTCAATATAGAGGTATGCCAAATATCCCACGATGACCCGATTATAGACTAATTAAATAGAGTGAAGTTGTACAGGATACCACATGTCACTATTTCAATATTTGGCCCTGAAATTGTTACAGGATAAACTACAGTTTGTGTGCTTTCAACCATTTTTTACAGAATTCAAATCTGATGCCTCAAATGAAAGTTATGACGATTTTCCCTAAGTCACTTGTTTGAGATGAAATTCTAGAGCCTACAAAAACCCTAACTTCCTCGGATCATATCTCTGAAAATATAGCGAACCAAGATTTGAAATTTGTACACAGGTTCACCGATATTTCATTTCCATCTGGTTGAAATTTTATCTTCTGAAGCTTCGTAGAAAAAAATTTATAGGGAAAATTCCAGGATCGCATGTTTGAAGAAGCGAAATCGTAGAATCCAAAGCTATAATACCAAATGTTATACAACTAGATCACAAAACAATAAAAATAATAGATCAACAACTTAAAAATATCCTCTTTGAGGGGGAAACCTTCTTTACATTATACACAAATGAACAATTCTTGGATGATTCAAATGACACAACCTCCTTTCTATATATAAGAGTCTAAGGAGTCACAATATAATCAGAGCCTACATATCAATAATAATGTAAGGACACAACAATAATAATAGTGGGATTCTATGGGGCACAATAATAACAATATGGGGACTACATGGGCATAACAAAAACAATAAGGGGGCTACACTAGCATTATAGGGACCTAACCCTCAATGTTACAAATGTGGGCCCACTTATATACCTAGGCAGGTGCCCCTTCATGAACGACCATGTCCTCTTAGACATGCCTCTTAAGTACTAGAATAGAATATTTAGAGACTTGACGAAACAAAGAAGCGAGAAAGGATGGAGAGCAAAGGAGTTAGGGTTTAAACTTTACAGGCTATGCTGCGGTGGCCTCACACAAGCATGCCAACGAAGGAAGAAATTATTATGAACTGGAGGTAATCAGACCCATGAGCAAGCGGTTTCGCAGATATTTCACACAGGTCCATCGCAACAAATGGGTTATGGAATCCTCATCTGTGGACCCTTGCTCCAACCATGTGATCCGCATAGCTCCATCGCTCTCCGACCCCTTTTTGGTATCAACACAAACCCTCGGCGCTAGAGAATGTGCACCCACGACTGATGGGGATGGGGCGATACAAAGAAGAGCCTCCTGTATAAAGAGGCTTCGACTGGGGCACTTGTCAGCGATAGGACATTCTGCAAGAAAACCTGCCATAACTCCTAAACTGTATAGATGGTTTTGGATGCCCAGATGGCCATTGGTGCAGTTTGGAGCAGCGTTGGAAATGGGCCACACCACAACAATGCTAGATCTTGAGACACAACTTACTCATGGTCACATAGGAGGAAGAACACGAAGCAATCGCTGCCTCGAGAGAGAAGTTGATGTCCTGCTACAAGCAATCAATGTCCTCCATCTGCCATCAAATCAAGGTAGCCATCTAACAATAGTGAGGCACCCAGAACATGCTCACACAGGAACCAACAAAAGGGCAACAAACATTGGGAATCAGGTAACCCTTACTCGATTTCAAATTTTCATAAAGCCCCCTATGGGGAAGAGTATTTTAATATGGGTTCAAGATATAAAGAGGGTAAAAAACTTGAAGTAAAAAATTAGGCATACTTTAAGATACCCAATACATATGCAGTCCTTGATCAATGGAGGTAAATTGCTACAAGATTCCTGCTTAATCCAGGAATACTCCATATGCACTGGGTCTACCGTTAATCTCAACCTGAGACTCAGAGGAGGAACAACAGAACATGGCAAACCCTTTGGTCATGGGGGTTCAAGGGGGGGCAACACCTCAAAACATGAACTCCCCAAAGAAGGCCCCTCATACAAGAACATCTTACAAGGGAAAAACGAAGCAACTGCACCAACAGAAACAACCAACAACACCCCTAGCCCTTACATAGTAGAGCAATTAAATCACACACCAGAACTAAATATAGACACATCAGAGATTGATGAACATCTCACATCATATGAATCAAAAGCAATCATCTACAAATTTAATTGCTTCTGGCCCAAACCAATGGAGCTCTTCCATTGGATTTTCACAAACTAGACTATGGATTGCGAATTCATCTATGCTCCAAAGGATTCTTCATAGTCAAATTTCCATCTGCAGAAGCCAAAGACAATATCCTCAGGGATGGACCATGGTTCTGGGGACCTACCAGACTCTTCATTACACCATGGTTTTTGGATTTTGATGCAAATACTATGGTTGTAACAAGAATGCTGGTTTGGGTCTAGTTGTACAACCTTTCGCTTCATTTTTGGAATGAATATGTATTAGAAGGTATTGGGAACATCATTGGGGGATACATCAAAAGAGATACGCAACGAATGGAGGAGCGAATCTACACTTTCGCTCGAATCTGCGTGGAAGTGGATCTCAGTAAAGGATTACCAAAAAGCATACAATTAGTACATAAACAACAGAATGGGAGCAACACTTAGATTATGAAAACACTGCCTTTAGATGCAGAATCTGCAGGAAGACGGGTCATTTACAAAACACATGCCACGATGCAAAAAGAGAAAATAGAAAAAAGAAGAAGATATGGAAAGCAACCAAAGGGTGGCTATTTCCCCCATGTGGACCAAAGGGGGATGCAGAAGAAGAAGCGGAAGATCCCATCCCAAATGAAAACAAAGAGACAACGACTGAACCAACGGTACAAGGAAATGGAATGCAAGACCCTATTGATCTTATAAATCTGGATCATCTGACAAAGGAAACAGGGGATTCAAACAGCATCGGGGGAAACAAAAGGCACTTATCAAATACCTTAGATTTAGACAAGGACAATGGAGTACTCTCAGAAGGAAACCAACTCGCCCTTGTCACTGCCTCGCCATCACATGGTGCATGGCGAAAGGTTGAAAAGAAGGGGAGAAAAACTTAGCATTTTCTCCTCATCTGAATTATTTATGCTCTCTATTTGTAACTTTGAATACCAGTTTTAACTGATTGTTGGACAATTACCAGCTAATGCAACATGTCATTAATAAAATTACCACTTTTTTCCTTGGAAAAAAAAAGCCTCTTCAATACTAATTATTATTTTAATATTATTTATATTATTTTATATAAATTATAGTAATAACACTAGTACTTAAATCAAATGAAGAGTGTTTCTTCAACCTCAAACAATCATTTTATTATATGTCATTATAATGTCATTTATCTATCACACTTCCTCTTAGGATTTCACTTCATTACTAGATAATCTAGTTCCCAAACACTCTAAGTTGTCTTGATCGAAGCAACCACTGAATATATAGTTTCAATCAATATTAATGGGTCAATTTCTCATTGTTCATTGTACTTATGAATATGGTGGAATGCTTACATTGAATGCAATCATATTAGAAGAGAACAAATAAAGTTTTGTATACGATATGAATTCTATAAAAAAGAGCTAGATTTATATGTTGCTTAATATATCCATGGTAATCAACTTACACAATTGGCAACAAAAATTACATTTTGGACAGATTATTTGCAATATCTTTAGACTACAATTAATAAAATAAATTGATGATTAGCATTCTTATAGTGTGGGTCATTTTACAAGCACACTATTCATGTAAATATGAAGCGCAATGGCTCTAATGAATGTAGATATGGAAGAGGTACTAACAAGAGAACTTGACATGTAAGCGTTTATTTTATATGGTGGACAAAATTCAAGGTTGTAATTGTGGACTTCTTAGATTATAATAGAATTGGAAACGAAAATTTAAAACAACACAAGTAAACATATAAATTAATCATAATCTCCAACCACACTATAAGACTATCCTGAGAAAGCAATGCAAGAGTAAAGAAACTTTTCTCTTTTACAAAAGTTGCAAGATTGAATAATCTTTGTAGTGTGCAGTGCAAGAGCAAAGGAATAATCTTTTTAGTGTGTAGTGCAAGAGCAAAGGAATATTCCTTTTGTCTTGCACTACACACTACAAAGATTGAATAAAACACAAAATGATTTGATGTTTTGTACACACTTGTACATGTATGTATTACTCTATTATCTATTAGATAGGCAAAATAATATTTAGGCTATGGGAGGTTAAGCACTACATATCACAATTAAGTAAAATGATTGAAAATGAATAAAATAAGTTGTTAATAGTTTAGGGATGGAGAGAGATGACATCTTAGTAGTATGTAGAAAAATACAAATAACATATTCCTTGGAAAATATAATATTTTGCATTATTAATTTTACTATTTTTCTGGGGACAATTGTCCTAAAATAACAGTGTTATATTTCTTGTGTGCATGTTGTATATTTCTCAGTTTCCAACATTTTATTTTCCACATCATTGTATGGTGAAAATTGAAGTTGTGATTTTATTCGTTATTCGCCATAACAAATAAACTGAACTTAATTTTTAATGAGCTAGAAGAATAATTTCCAATTCCTGCAATAGATTAAAAAATTTCACAATTTCAATGAAATCAAATAAAATCTAGATTCTAAACTTGTTAGTCATCTTTAGAGATAGGAGCTCTACTTGCATTTTTGGTATATCTTATATCTTGTTGGTCAATAATAAATTACCTCAAGAAAACTCCATGTAAATTAATGCTATTAAAAAATATGGTACATTTTTTCATCTCAAGAGATACCATATAATGCAATTGAAAAACTTTTGATGAAAATAAATTCTAAGAAGTTAATGACCTCTAGAAAACATTTTATACATTTTATTTTTTATTGACTCTATAAACTTATAATTGCAAATGACTTAGTATTTAAAGGATTGTATTCATATTATAGTTACCAGTATATATCATTCATGGATGTACATGCCTCCATAGGGATTAAATCTATGGATTAAATCTATCTCTCAGCACTTGTTAGATCCACGGTTAAGGTGCACACATGTATGAGCACACACACCATGTGTGATTTTTCATTACTTAAATCAAGTTTTTGAATGCATACATGAACTCAACATCCTTTAGCACTTGGATTGCGTACATTGAGCAATTTAAATTTGCAATTTCATCAAATATTTGCTAGATTTGAGACAAAATTGACCCAAAAATATATTTGAAGGACCAAAATATAAATTAGTGAAGCTACTTAAAATGTTTAACTATTAATTGTATTTTGTTCAATTGCTTTATATAATATATAACATATAAATATATGACATTGAAATATTTTACTTAACATAAGCATTGAAATATTTTATTTACTACTCGTATTAACTTCCTTTTCTTCTTCTTCTTCTTTTTTTTTTTTTTTAAATTTTTATTTTAATTTTTAATTTTTAAATTTATTTTGTCATATATTACTTTCGAATTAAAAATTAAATGAATTGCACATCTTTCTTTTATTCAAAAAGATCCCTTACTAAAATAATTTTATAAAGTATAAGAATCACACAATTATCATACAACTTCTCACAATACAAGTGTTGTTGTTGGTTTTTTGTTTTTTGTTTGTTTTTTTTTTTTTTTTTCTCTCTCTATAAAGTTGATATAAAATTATGTCGCTTGATTATTTAGGGCTGAGTGAGTGATAATTTTACCCCCTCTTAGTATCCTTCATACTAAGTTGTAATATCAACCATGAAATTATGTTACTTGATTATTTATGGCTAAAAATGAGTGAAATATTTTTATTAAGTCTTCTTTCCTTCACATTGAGTATTACAACTATGAACCAAGAGGGTGAAAGAGTGGAAATATTGATGTTTCATAATACATTTAATTAAAAAAAATATGTATATTCATTTTTTTTTGAAAAATTGTTAGGACTACATCTTCATCCTGTCCAATATATCACCCCAAGTAAGAATGCATTTTTATTTTTCATTACAGTTTACATTACTTTTTAATTTAAAAATATTTTACTTTTATTATACATGTTTTCCCAATTTGATTTTTATTTTATTTTATTGATAAAATGTCAATTTAAATAAAGATTCTCAATAAAGTCATATTATTACAAATACACATATATATTTCATCCATATTTAATTTTCTAATTTTCTTAAAATATTTAATATCTAGATAACTATTATGTAGATCCTATTTTTGAAGTAATAATTATAAAGTGGTCCTACTGAAATTGGATGTCATTGGAATTCCAAAAAAATAATGCTATTGAAAAAATATGATACAATTTTTTTATGATACATTTTTTTTTTTTTTTTATATCTTCATATCTAGAGATATCATATAATGTAATTAAAATTTTTTAAAGTTAATAATGCCCACTTAAAAACATTTTAAATAATGATTTTGTTTATTTAATTAATTTTTATTGACTTCATAAATATATAATTATATTTACAATATAGTTATGAATATATTATATTAGAGTTTTTAGCTCATTAAAAAGAAAAAGAAAAATAGTTCCATTTGAATATTCTTCTTCATTTAAATAATTAAAATTTTATGATATTTTTTCTTTAATTTTAATAAATTAAATTTTATGATAAAATATCATTTTGAGTAAATCATATTATTATTATTATCCAATTTTAAAGTTATGACTAAGACAAACATCAAATTGGTATATGAAATCTCATTGTTTGTGGGACAAGGGATCAATTTGACTACTAAATCTATAAAGACATACATACTCTACCCCTTTGGTTTTAAACCTATGACCTCTTAAAAAGAAACAGATACTCTTAATCATTAAAGCCACATACCACATATCACATGTCTCAAATCACACAAATAAAAAAAAAATCATTAACTTAATTTACTAACTTACCTTACTAAACACCATCATCGTGACACAACAAGACCATAATACCATATCAATCCGATACCATATCAATGAACTATACACATGCAATCACCAACAGTTAATTGTTTTCAATTGCAACAGATATTCGGTAATATCTTATTTAATGGTTTTCGGATAAAAATAAATAAGATTAAATTTGTTTTCATTATATTCTTAATCTGCAACACTGATACTACTCATAGCTCTGTACTTGTTGGCAAGCAGGTGCTGACAGATATAAAAGTATGTTGGATATAATTTTCACAAATGTTTTTAATCATTAGGCCTACTTAAATTATATAAAAAATTTTATAGAAATTTGAAATTTTTAAATAAAAATTAAAACCAGAGAAAATGACTCATTAAACTAATATAAAATTAAGAACCAATATAAAATTCCATCATTTTATCATCGTGAAATAAACTTGGTTAAATTTTAAGTAGCATTTTTGTAACCACCATCATAACGGAACACAAATTCCTTGGAAATCTTTTTGTTCTCTAACATATCATATAGTTATAATTTTAAATGTAAACCTAAAAAATAAAACAAGCATTTAAATCACAAATTCCATATGTGAATCACCTGAATCACGTGCAAAGCCATGTAAAATCAAATTATAAATAGCAGTTTTAGCGAACTATCGAGTAAAGCACAATTTCCAGCAATGTATATTAACATTAAATTTAATTAAATTTCATTTTCATTTCTTAACCCTACTCTCTCCTCTTAATTCCTTAAAACTAGAAAAACATAGGTTATAATAGCACTTTTTGCGAACTATCCAGTAAATCACAATTTCCAAACAATGTATACTAATATTAAATCAAATTAAATTTCATTGTCATTTCTTATCATTACATGTGAGATAACTTTACTCTCTCCTCTTAATTCCCAGAAACTATAAAAATAAAAATAAAAAACATAAATTAGTGAGTTGAGCTACCAAATTTCCTAATATAAAAGAGTTTGGAGAGGACACAGTTACAAACAATTTGATATACAATTTGATATAGCTAATTATTAAATTTACTTCATCAATTATTATCTTGCATTTACAAAACCAGTAGAAGAAAATTATTTATATATATATATATATATATATATATATTAAAAATTATTTCCTGATATAAAAAGTTTGGAGAGGACACAGTTACAAATAATTACAAACAATTTGATATAGCTAATTATTAAAATTACTTTATCAATTATTATCTTGCATTTACAAAACCAGTAGAAGAAAACTTTATTATAAATATATATATATATGGATCTAATTCAGTTTACTGGGAAAAAATGTTGTTATTCTCTCCACTTAAGTTTAATTGTTGCATGTAACATGTTGAGCTTATAATGAATATTTCTTGTAATCGCTCAATTGCTATATAACATGAGCTTATAATGAGTATTTCTTATAATAATTTTGAACCTTATTATCTGAAAATTCCCTAAACCACCACACACACATATATATATAAACATCTTTTAAATCATTTTGAGTTTAGGAGGTCCAGTCTACCAAACTCCAAGCTACAAACACCTGTGCATATAGCGAGAACAGTTTTGCTTCTATTTTACAACAAATCTACCCAATTTAAGGACTGCGGTGCAATCCTCCTTTTCCCTGCACAACCATGCGGACAAGGGCACCCGCTTATATATACTTAGAAATACTATGCAATTTCTAATAAGGTCATATGTGTTTCGATCTTTCCCAGCCTCCTGCTATCATTAATTCACAGTAAACATGCAGCAAACTAAAAGAGTTTAAGCTAGTTGGATTCTGCAGTATGCAGTATATTGTAGCCCATTCCATAGATTTTTGGTCCAAATCTTTCTCTACATCTAATATTACTCTAAGATAAGTTACATAATGCATTATCAAAAGTTCATTCAAATTGGTTAATAGTATTAGATGCACTCAAAGTAAAAATGGATTACAATGCTTCAATCTTTAATTATGATTAAATATATTTTGCAGTAAAAAAGAAGGGAATAATGCACCAAAAAAATATTTGAGCTGGAGAGTCATGTCTCATTATGCTAAAACTCATCTTACTCGAACAATACATCCTATATAATATAATTCATCTATAAGGAGGCTCTCTGATTTCTAATTTACAGGCAGATTTACTTTCTAGAGAATACAAAACAACCTTGCAACAGAGAGGTCATTGCAAGAAATTATACAAGTACCATGTGATTAGGTACAAAGTATCCTTATCGTTTTCTCAAGGAAACAAATGTCGCATAAGCATCCATATTAATGGTTTACAGTAAATCTACCTCAGAATAGAGAGCAGATTTTGGGAAGCCGTTTTAACAATAGTAAGTGAAATAAGATGATATCAGATATCTTCACATCAATTACTAACCTGCAGATTTAGGCAGCTTGTATTGCTTCTTGAGAAAATTAGAAGCTTCATTGTCATTCCTGTGACACAACACTCGAAGAAGAGTATCTGCATCACTAGCTGTTTTACTTCCATTTCCTTGGGCATTAGATCCAGTGGCCATTTGTTCGCTTGCGTGTCTTAAGTTCTCAATCACTGCATACGTCTGCAGCCAAGCCAATTTATTTACGTCTTTAAACGATATAATAGTAAACAAAGGTGATAAGTATTATCATTCAAGAAAGGGTGCATGCATACACAGAAAAATCATAGATAAAGCATAAAAGGTCAGATATTTCTTTCCAAGATAACTAACCTCAAGGCTATACAATTTTAAGATCTGCTGCACAGGAGCTGCCACATTCTCCACAACTCCACGAGGAATCCCATCCCCACCAGCAGTAAAAAATTCCTGCGATGCGGAAACGTAAAATTTAAAAAGGGTAGGAACTATTTTCAATTAAAAATCTTGAACATTAATTGTTTGTCTCATGAACAGTTGAACTCGCTGAATGGTTGGTGTGAGATTATTTTTTTAATGCGCACAATATAATAGATATAGAAAATTGTTACAAGAAGACAAAGGGTGTAGCGTATGAATATAAGATAGACACAGAAGATACAGAATAGATATTTTATTATTTATAGTCGTTCAAGAAGACAAAGGGTGTAGCGTATGAATATAAGATAGACACAGAAGATACAGAATAGATATTTTATTATTTATAGTCGTTGATACAATGAGGTCGATACAATTCGCCAAAGTCTAACTAGATTGCTTTTTTGCCCTGCAAATCATGAAAATTCTGGCCAGATTTTAAGAAAATCTGGCAGAGATTTTTATAAATTCACGTTATAAATATCAAACTTTAATATTTTGGGTGCCCTAGAGGGTTTTGATGTTGCTGAATCTATTTCCACCATCAAAATCATGATTCAAACACTGTTATGGTAAGATTTCTTAAATTTTTTTGCCTGGATTCCAGCCAATTTTGGCCCTCCAGCAATTCTTCCGTCTCTTTAGAGAACTCCTGTTCTATCAATACAATCTGATGAGATATACACCATTCTATTGATACGTTTGGTAGTTGGCCTATCAAATTATCCTAATTGCCATCATAATCCTAATAAAATTTTATTAAGTTATAATTGGTCACTTAACACACATGTGGTCTTTATTATTCACCCATGTTACTTTATCAAACTTTGACTCCTAAGCAAAATTATTGAAATTGTTGCAGCAAAATCTTGTATGCTCAGTGCAAAGCCTCACTGGGCAAACCCTGACCTTTTGGCAACAAGAGAAATGGTTGATACTATCACCTCAACAACCTTTCTCCTACTCTTTATGGAATTATATTACAAAAGACGCTTCCTTAAATCACCTAGAAAGGTATTCTAATGTTATGGCTCAAGCTTCAAAGTGATGAATAAAAGGTTTATTGTTGGATAGAGCATTGGCAAGGCCTAAGATGGCCCAGGTTTGCTAAATGAGGGTTCAAATACTCTATGCCTAGACCAATGAATAGGTTTCTATAAGTTAGGGCTTGGAAGATCTGCAATGATGAAGCATTTACTGTCAGATAGCAGCCCAATATTTCCCCTTTAGCTGAAATTTTTCCTTCCTTAAGAAAAGTTTATGAGCTTGTTATGTTGATGCATGTCTAGAAGATAACTCCATCATGGAGTGGGCAATGTAAGTATCCAAGGCTTTTGGCCAAGGTCCTTTGTGGTTCTTTAGGCAAAATGTATCAATCTTCTATGGTCAAAGTCCTTTATGACCTAGTCATGTCCTTCTGGCTTCTTAGGAGAGAATTTTCCCTTGGACCATTCACCTTTTTGGTCAAAGTCCTTTATGACCTAGCCAAGTCCTTCTAACTTCAAAAGTGAATTACATCTATCTCCTCTAGTCAAAGCCCTTTATGACCTAGCCAAGTCCTTCTGGTTTCTCAGGAGAAGATCTGTCCAATCATATAATTTCCCTGGGTCATCCAGCTATGGTCCCCAACCAAGTCCTTCTAGCTTCTCAGGTGAGTGGACCTTATAATTGTCCTTGTAATTGCCTTGGGCCATTAACTTTTCTGGTCAAAGTCCTTTATGACCCATCCAAGTCCTTTTGGCTTCAAAGGTGAATGTATTCATATCCCCAGGTCAAAGTCCTTTATGACCAAGCTAAAGTCCTTTATCGCTTTAGGAGATGGTTCACCCAATCCTACAAAGACCTCATCATTCCCTTCTAATGAGGGAGACATTCAACAACATGCAAGCATTTCTTTTAAGTATGTCCACAATCTTCTCATATGTGGATATGTACTGGAGCTCTACTGCAACTCTCTGCATCATGTTTCGAATGAAGTGATCTGACCATGTCCTTTTGGCTTCTGAAGCCACATTACTTCATGAATTGCGATATTGGTATACTTTACCTCTTCCTGAATCTGTATATTCACTTCACCTCCTAAGACATCTGAAACCACATCCAACTGTACAACACAAGTACCACATGTTTTTCTACCATCCACTGTACATGCCTTGACTCAACCATAAACTAGTTCAATTTGCTCACTGCAAAGCGAATATCTGGCATGGTGTTAACCAAGTACATCATAGATCCAATTAACCGCGTGTCCAAACTAGCAGGGGACCTAAAAGGGGTTCCTAAGAGGGCAACTTCTAGGTTAAGGGAAACAATGAAGACTTAGCCCACTGTCACCATGGAGCAAACACACTCAGTTATAGACAGAAGAAATAATATTATTAATAATTGAATGAATGAATGATGGTTTTTTACAAGAATGGCCCTGACTTAAATAAGCACTTGGGCACCTTTTCGAGAAGGGCATGATCTTTGATCGTGCCCCAATTACACAATTAATTAATTACATAACATTTCCTCCCTCTTGAAAAGATGCTTTGTCCTCAAAGTATATGTAACGACAGGTCTTTTTGGCAAAGAAATTTCTTCTCCTAGGAGGCTTCTTCTTCTGGTAGTTTTTTCCACTTTATAAGGTTTTCTTTAATTACTCGAGATCACAACTTCCTTTCCCTAGTGGTAGCAATTTCTTCTGGTTCTAAGATGAATTTGCCTTCATCATCTAATATCGGAAGCGTTATCTGTGTTGATTGGTGCCTGCCCAATGCCTTTTTAAGACAAGATACATGGAAAACGTTGTGAACTCGACTGTTGCCCGGAAGGCTTAAGCTGTATGCTACTTAGTTGATATTTTTGTCAATCTGATATGGTCCATAAAACTTTGGCGCCAATTTTTTTTTTGCCTTTTTGTTTTAGGGATAACCGCTTGTAAGGCTGAAGTTTAACAAATACCCATTCTCCAACTTCAAATTCTCTCTTTGTTTTGTGTCGATCGGCCTGTTGTTTCATGCGTTTTTATGCAATACTTAGATTTTCTTTTTATGTTTGAAAAACTTTTCGGGTTTCATCTAATTGCTCCTTAACTGCTGGAACTTTTGTCTCAACAATGGCCAAATCCTTCAATTTGGGAGGTTCATATCCGTACAGAGCTTGAAAAAGGGTCATCTTTGCGAAAGTGTGATAAGCTGAATTGTACCACCATTCAACGAGATGTAAACACTGAGCCCACTTGTTTTGTTTGTCTGTTGCATAACAACAAAGTTAAGCTTCTAAGCACTTATTGACAACTTTTGTTTGATCATCTGCTTGAGGATGATATGCAAAACTCATGTTGATGTATGTTCCAATATGTTTGAAAATCTCCTTCCAAAAATTCCCCTTAAGCTTAGGATCTCTATCACTAATAATGACTTTAAGAAATCCATGTAATTTGTAGACATTTTTGTAAAATATCTCGGTGATCTCTTTCGCTGAATCTAATTTCTTCATTCCTATAAAGTGTGCATACTTTGTGAGGTTGTCTACTATTACAAGAATTTTATCTTTCCCATTTGACATGCATAATCCTTCAATAAAATCCATTGATATTTCTTCCCATTTTTGGTTTGGAAAGGGGTGGAGCAACCTTGGGGTCATAATGTTCTCACTTTTATTTCACTGACATTGATCACATTCTGTTACATATTTTTGAATATCATTATTCATACCCTTCCAAAAGAATGATTGACGTGCATTATAGTAGGTTTTAAACAATCCCACATGTCCGACTGATAGTGAATCATGCGACCCTTTGAGAATCTTGGCTTTGAATTTGGAATTTGAACTCAGATAAATTCTTCCCTTGTACCATAGAATATTGTTTTTCCATTCAAATTTTGAATCATGAGGAAGGTTATTGATTATAGCACTTGTTTCTGGGTCTTTTGCATATTCACTTTGAATCTCATTATGCCATTCGAGAACAACGATCAAAACTACAAGTAATGATGGTTCTTTGTCTTTCCTGGACAAAGCATCTACCACTACATTGTCCTTTCCCCTTTTATGTAATATCTCCATGTCAAAAGCAACGATTTTTTCAATCCACTTTTGTTGTTCTTCAGAGAGTGTTTTTTGTTGGAGGAGTAGCGGGAGACGTTGACAATTTTCGCAGAGTGGAGCCCCATCGTTGTTCTTCGAGTAGAGTGTTTTTGCGGGATGGAGTGGTAACAAGCAATGGAGTCAACGACTAGAGAAAACCGTAACTATGCAACATCGAGCTGAGGAACGACTCGCTCTGATACCACCTGAAGCAAACACGCTCAGTCATAGATAGAAGAAATAATATTATTAATATTTGAATGAATGAATGATGGTTTTTTACAAGAAGGGCCCTGGCTTAAATAAGCCCTTGGGCACCTTTCGAGAAGGGCATGATCTTTGATCGTGCCCCAATTACACAATTAATTAATTACATAACACACAACAACTAAGGCTCCTTGCCCTTTACAAACTTTCACCGATGGGAGGAGACCCGATGTTTTGGGAAGCCAGTTATAGAGGATATATCAACAAATATATGAGAAGTGACCCCTTAGACCCTTTCTCTAGGATAGGATGGAGAATGGAACTTGCTTGCTTTTTAAGCAAGGGACTTGATTTTCTAGGGAGAGGGGATGAGGATTGGAGGGTTGAGGGAGAAGAATATGACTTGTAAAGGAGTTTCCCAATCCCTAAAATCCCTTGGGAACTTTGATTCCTGAGTAGTCCTTGATAAATAGTCTTTGGTGAAAAATGGGACTACACAAGGCCAAATGGACCCAACCTAGGTTAGGGGATAGATTTGGCAACCAACAATATTATTAACTTGGCCAAGGTGAGGGGAAAGGATCAAACAAGAATTTTCACCTAAAGATGTCAACTTGATCCTATTAGGTAATAGCCTTGGGAACACTAGGGCAAAACTTGATCCTAGAGTTAGGGCTTGGGATATCCCGAGATTCCATTGTCAGATTTCCTTCAAATTCGGAGGAGACCTAGGAGACCCCCCAATGCAGTAGATCCCAGGAGATCGAAGTTTTTCTATGGTCAGTTTCCCGAAAAATTGATGCCCTAGGTGACCTAATGAGGTTAGACCAAGGAAAAGGAGGAAAAAGGTGAAAAATGGGGTTGAAATGATCACCCTTTGAGGGACCAGTGCCTAATTTCACTTGGGGATATGTGGTCAAGGAGAATTGTGAAGACGAATTTTGTTTCTTTCTCAAGGAGGATCCAAAAGTCCACTTCGTCCAATGTTAGAGGCAAGACAAGAAAAGTGACTTTAAAGCATTATACTTCGTTACAAATGGTGAAGGCTTATCAAGATAACATGATCTCTAGGACATTTCATTCATCCAGCATGGCCCATACATAGAATAAACTAAATAGACACATAATTCCACATTAAACACATGCAGCAATTAGCCCTAATTATAGCGAGGTTCCAATGTATGCAAAAAATTGAAAAAAAACATTAAATTTGCACTTACATGTTAGAGAGTATATCCAACAAGCATCACATTTGCAATATAGGAAGCTCCAAGATTGAAAAGAACACAAATTCATACATCAAAATTCATCCATCATCCAAAAATATCCACCAAGGAAAAAATGTGAAGTTCTCTAATGAGAGAGAGATCCCAATCCAAGTGATGATACAAATGAATCCATCTAACTCCTATTTATACACCAATTAGGAGCTCGATTTACCTAATGGGCCTACATTAAGCCCTAAAAATAAAATAATGTGCAAATAAACTAACTTTTGGTGACAAGCCCAACAAACTAGCTTACAAATGAAATAATAAGCCTCTCAGGAGGTCAAATAATATTCTCTGCATGTCGTGAGGCCCTCCAAGAGGCCTGATGAGGTCCATAAGTGCCATAATGATGAATTAAATCCTCAAAAAGTGATGGGAAAGGGGGTGGCCCCTTGTTCTCCAAACAATAAACATCTGGTGCTCCCAGTGAGTGTGGGGGCACACCAATGACCCCATATGTCTCCATATGAGTCGAAGATGGCTATAGACCATCTATAAGGGCTCAGATGATGGAATGAATGCTTCCATGTCATCATACAGGCCTTGGGACACCTGCCAAGTGTGTGGTGCACCTGTGGGGCTAGTTGGGCATACTGTACCAAATGCATCTTCCCCGTCCAAAAAGGTGGGGCTCTAACAATCTTTGAACATCTGTGGGGATCCATGGAGTGTTGTCTGCTGTTGTTGAGGCCCATGGCTCTCTACACACACCCTATATGTGCCAATGTATCCTTTTAGAAGGTTAGGACCCTGTATAGGGAGACCAAACCCAAATGGACACCATCTACAATCCTGTATAAGATCCAATGCGTCCCCTAGCCTTCCAATACAACAAGTCATTAAAGTAATCGTGTAAAAGAGCTTACAAACCATGGACAACAAGTGGACACTTCAAAATGGCACACCCTTCCATAGCGGGCTTTGGTATGTGTTAATGTCTCCAAGCTCCAAAGGGGTTTAGCCAAGTACCTTATTAGGTGGTTTCTAACTTAAGAGAGGATAGTATGTCCAAGGTACATCCCTCAAATAGTGGTGGCATGTGACAAAGAGGTGAAATGGAATAGGCAATGAGAGGGGCAATCTTGGGCCACATATCGGGGCACAAGGGTAGCTAGAGAAAGGGAAGCCCACGCCTGGCTGCATAATGTGTAGGAGGGAGCAATTGTGGTACATGAGGTACCCTGACCTTGATTTTTCCACCCTTCTTTATATGCCTTTTTCCTTTTACGATTTTTCTTTGATTAATTGCTCGGGGCTCAAAGGACAAGAGCATGATGTGTAAGATATAATAGTGATTACCCCCTTTTTGTTAGGGCGATTCATTTCCCTCTAAGGTTTGGGACAATCATGGGTTCCTGAATGATATAAGAGGCTCATCTAGGGCCTATGGAACCAGGGTGATGGCCATGGGTATGCGGCAGAGCTCACGTATTGGATTTTTCCCACGTGCTAATTATGTTTGTCCCGGCCATATTTTGCATTTTGTGGTACATTTTCTTGTTAAATGTGGCCATTTATGCTTTTAATTTTCTTTTTTAGCTGCTTCAACCTCTGATTCATCGTTCCAAGCTTGACCCAAGGTGGGGCAAGGGAATGGGGAGGCTAACACTATGTGGACCTAGGTGGGAGAAATGAGGAATGGGGGTATAGTGAATGCAAGGGGAGTAGTATATGTGGATAAGTGAGCGGGACCACACAACCAAAGTCGAGGTTTCCCAAGTAGAAACACCCTAAGACCAAATGGTCAGTAAAGGAGATCCCACGAGGCTAAAATCCAAGGGTAACACCCCAAAAAAGGTCAAGGGGACAAAAGCACAAACTAAGCCCACTCTTTCCGTCGAATCCCCCCATTAATCCATGCCCAGAAGTGTCCATCATAAGCAAACCCAATACTCAATTACCAAATGACAAGACATACCTTCAAGTTCGGGAGGCCCACCTTCAAACATATGATCAATACAGATGGGTGAGGGACCAGATGACTGGCTCAAGTGGCGGGGAACTGGCACAAGGAGCTAGTTGAGGGCTACAAGCGGTTGCTAGCTGCGGGTTGAGGTCCATCATGGAGAAAAAATTTCTCCTAGGGATATAACCCACGAAGTGGTGGGTAACAGGATCCATCAAATTTGAATCTCCAATTTTAAGAAATAGTGTATCTTCCAGAATCCTTTATTTCAGCGTTCGAGACCAACTCCCTCTAACACTTAAGCAAGTATTCATGTGGTAGTCCTAGCTGCTCCTTCTGTCACAGAAGCAAATCATCGTACCACTGTCGCTTCCTCTGTCACGTAACCAATTCCTTATGTTGTAGTTGCTCCCTTCATTACATAAGCAAGCCCTTCTGTTGTAGTTGCTTCCTTTGGCACATAAACAATTCCTTTTGTTGTCGCAGCTCCCTTTATCATGTAATCAAGTCCTTCTACCATGGTCTCCTTAGGGAAGCCATACTACTCTTAGAGACCTTTTGTCATTGAGCATCTTGACAATCTCAACCCATGTCATCTTCTAGAAAAGATGATCCTTCCACTCTGGCTTAAGGTTTGCTCCCTTGGAACTGGAAGTTCTTGTCAATTGGCATGATCTTGGATGTCCTAACAATTTGTACAACATTCTCCTTCAAACATCAAAATTCTTGTTAAGTCTATGCTTGAGACCAAGAACCTGACCATCGGCAACAAGCACAAAAATCTTCTCCTAGTCCACTCCATCTTACTAGGAGAACCCTCTTGTCACAACGTTGCCTTGAACTTCCTGATACTGCCACCTATGTAATGGAAGTCTTCGTAATGGACCTGTTTTTCTGTAAACCTCATTCAGGAGGCCATGGAAAAGATAATTCATAATGGAAGTAAGAATGAAATATCAAGGCCATACAAAAATGAAAAGACAAGAGGTTGACTAAATAAAAATAATAATAAGCAAGGGAGAACAAATACTTCTCTTAATTTTAAGAAGACAATTGAGAATTGAAGGGAATTTTCTATTCCTTGACAAATCTAAAGGAAAAAAATATTTTGACTTCTTTTGAGGTGGCTGCTCGTTATCATCATTATCAATGTTAGCTGCTGATTCATGCTCCTTTTCCTTTCTTTTTCTCTCAAGACAATGGGATGCATGGTGTTAAAAATTTTGACAAGTGAAGCACTTCACCTTTGACATGTCCTTTTGATTTTGAACAGGAGGAGGTCTTCTACCTGGATTCTCCTTGGTAAATTTCCCAAAGTCCTTTTTGTAAAAATTTTCAAATTTCCTTCTTCCCTTTCCTTTTCTAATATAAGTTGCAAGGGCTTGTGTTTCTTCATTTTGTGAATTTTTTCAGTTATTTTTGGAGAATAATCTTGATTCTTCTTGAACACAATCAATCCATAGATCATCAAATGTGGGTAGTTTTGATCGTGCACAAAGTCCTTGAATAAATGGCTCCCATGAGGGAGGCAATCCATTGAGAGTGATTATAACAAGCTTTGAATCATCAATGGTGTCTCTAATGGCTACAAGCTCATCTTTGACTTAAGAGATTTTTATTAGATACAAGACAATACAGAGGTGATTTTTCAAGGCTAGTTTCCTTTGTTTATTTTTAATGTACCTTAGACAAGTGGTTTCCCATGGATTAGTCTCTACCTAGGGAAAAGTGTCCAAAATAATTCTTTTCATGAGTGTGACTTTATAAAGTGAAAGTGACTTTATAAGTGGTAAAGTCAATGTTAAATTATAAAGTGAAAAGTGACTTTAGGCATAAAGTACAATGCGGGTACTTTATTTAATGGGTGAGTTAAAAAATAGAAAGTGAGAATTAAATGCACATTTATTCTCATCCCTTGATCTAAATGAATCTGAGCCATTAGATATTAGCAAAGTAACAAAAATCGCGATGTTATCGCGCGAGTTTTTCAAGCGGCCGATTTAATCGGCGATTTTTTGGACGATTTTTTGAAAAAATTGTCATCGCGATAAAATCGCGAGTCGATTGGTAAAAATCGTGGCAGCGTTGGACAACGGCATTATAATGCGATTTTTGGGTTTTTATTTGTCATTTTTAGTTGGACAGAGTTGTTTATGAGAGCCAAGGAGGGAAGGAGAAGAGCCAAGGAGGGAAGGAGGAGATTTACAAGCCCAAGATTGGACAAAACTTAGAATTTCTTGCAATCCAAGCGAACAAAAATCGAATTTGGACCAAGTGTTTCCGGCAAAATGTTTTTCCAGGTATGGGCATCAAATTTGACCCATTTTTTTTTGTTTTTTTCTTGTTCTTCCATGGGTTTCTATTACCCATGTATTTTTCATCATTTGTGATTGCATTTGGTTGTGTTTTTGTTTGTTTGTTTTTGTTTTATTGAGAGGAGAGGGTTTATTTTGGTCAAAAATGCAAAAAATTGTTTGTTAAATTTTGTTTTTTATATTTCTTCTTGTGCTCTTAGCTTCTTCCCATTATTTTTGTTTGTGTTTCAACATGTATTTTTTCCAATTATTTTTGGATTGAGTTGAGGGTTTTTTTTTGTGAAAAAAATCAAAATGTTGTATGTAAAATTGTAATTTTTTTATTTTATTTTTTAACTGGCAATTTTTCTTGTGCCCTAGGTTCAAATTTCAACATTCAAAGTTCAAACTTCAAAGTTTCCAACATGCCAAGGAAATTAGATCCTTTATGGGAATTTGGTGAACCTGATGGGGGTTTTGACCGATCAAACTTGTCTTGCAAATTATGTGGTCAACACATGACAGGGGGAGTATACAGGTTGAAATACCACTTGGCACAAATTCCTGGGCATGAAGTAGGCCCTTGCAAAAACACCAATCCAGAAATAATCAAAAGAGCCATGAACTCATTGGGAGAAATAGAAACCACTAAACTCAGCAGAGCAGCTCTGAAAAGTCAAATATCAGGGTTTGTGGTTGAGCGTGAGAGTGGTAGTGGCTCTTCAGCATCGGCCTCTTCTACAGGCAGCCCCGTCGCTGCTGCCTCATTTTTTGTTCCTAGAACCACTCACGGGGCACAACCATCTATCTCCTCCTATCTTAAAAGAAAGGAGAAGGAAGAAGCTGATAAGTTGTTGGGCAAACTGTTTCTTTGGAGTGATATTCCTTTCAGTGTTGCCAGGACCAATCCATTTTATCAGTCTGCGATTGATGCTATCGTTGTTGTTGGCCCAGGATACAAAGCCCCTTCAGAGAATGACCTTAAAGGGCGCATTCTGCAAAATGAGAAAGCTGACTGCACCAAGAGATTGGAAGAGTTAAGGGCATCATGGAAAATCACAGGATGCACTGTTATGTCAGATGGTTGGACTGATCAAAGGGGTAGGACCCTTATTAACTTCTTGGTCAGTTGTCCCAAAGGGACAATGTTTATGAAATCTGTTGATGCATCTGCACATGTGAAAGATGCAAGATTATTATGTGATTTATTAGATGTGTTCATTACGGAGGTTGGGCCCCAAAATGTTGTCCAAATCATAACGGACAACGCTACAAACTATGTTTCTGCTGGCAGAATGCTTATGGAGAGGTATCCGAGCATATTTTGGACACCTTGTGCGGCACATTGCCTTGATTTGATGTTGGAGGACATCGGAAAGCTTGATTTTGTCAGTGATATTGTAGAATCATCAAAGAGAATCACAAAATTTATATATAACCATGGATCTGTGCTTCATTTGATGAGGACATTCACCAACAACAAGGAGTTGGTGCGGCCTTCTATTACACGATTTGCCACTACTTTCATCTCTCTTCAATCCCTCTTGAATTCTAAGTGGGAATTGAAGAGAATGTTTGTTTCAGATGAGTGGCGTGCTTTGACTATCAGCCGCAAATCAGAGGGACAGGCCATCTGCAGGGTGGTGTCATATCAGGAAAGTTTCTGGGCTGGAGTGGAAGAGGTGTGCAGCATTAGTGAACCTTTGGTAAAGGTTCTTAGATTGGTGGATGGAGAGAAGCCCGCATTGGGCTACTTGTATGAGGCCATGGATAGGGCCAAAGAAGCTGTTCGCAGCTATTATGATGATAAGGGTGATGATTGGTTTCAGAGACAACTTCTTTTATGGGAAGTGATTGATGATCGATGGAACAACACACTCCATCGTCCCATTCATGCCGCAGGGCTCTTCCTGAACCCCACATTTGCTTATTCATGTGGTTTTCTATTTGATGCTGAGGTCATGGATGGCTTTTTCAGTTGTGTTCAGAAGATGGTGCCAACTCCATCAGAACGTTCAGAGATATCCAAAGAGATGGAGGTATACAGAATGGCAGGTGGCACCTTGAGCTTCGACATGGCAGTCCAGGATAGGACTGTTAAAATGCCAGGCAAGATTTTCATTATTTTAAAAATTTTCTTATGTTTGTAACTTTATCAGTTTATCTTATTTGTTGTAACTTGTAACTTGTAGATGCATGGTGGAGGAGCTACGGTGGCAGATTACCAAAACTCCAAAAACTTGCCATTAGAATACTCAGCCAAACATGTAGTGCTTCAGGATGCGAGCGCAACTGGAGTGTATTTGAAAAAATACACACCAAAAAGTGCAACAGGTAAAAAACTTAACATATCTCAACTGATTTTTTGAATTCATTAAATATTTTTTTTTAAATATTTAATTTATTAATTTATGACCCTTGTACAGGTTGGAGGGTCAGCGGCTCAATGACATGGTTTACGTCTACTACAATCTTAGATTGTGGATGAGACAACTTGAGAGGACCCCTGATATGGAGGCCATCTCTTTAGATGCGATTGACACCACTGTTGAATGGAGGGTTGAGGCTGAGAGGCCTGTCATGGAGTCAGCCCCTGATTGGATAGAGCAGGAGGTAGTGGAGGGGGAGGACGAGGAGGAGGACGAGGAGGAGCAGCAGCAGGAGGAGGAGGAGGAGGAGCAGGAGGAGGAGGTGACACCACCTACCACTACTACCGGTAGAGGACGTGGTCTGCCTCCTTTAGCTCCTAGTGGTTCAGGTTCCCGTTCCGGTTCTGGTGCTTCATTTTTTTCTTCTAGAGCACGACAGAGCCCATTGCCAGTCCCGCCAGCTTCTTCATCTAGAGAGAAAGGAAAAGCTGTTGTATTTTCTCGCAAGAGGGGCAGAGGAAATCAATAGTATAGGACCATAGGTTTTATGGTGCATTGACATTCCTTTGTATATGACATTATGACTCATGATATGAGATACATTATTATATTTTTTGTTGATATTTTGAGGCTGAGTTGACTCTTGAGACTCAGGACTTAGTATTCAGAACAGGATTCAGTTTTATGTGTGATGTAGCACTAGACATGATATTACACATTTTATATATTAGTTTTTTTTTCATATTTATGTGTCAATACATTTATTTTATGCTGTAGATGCTTTAGATATTAAAAAAATTGAAAAAAAATGAATATTTTTGTATGTGCCGATTTTTTCCCGATTTTTACGATTTTTTCCGATTTTTTCCCCTCGGCGATTTTATCCCGATCGCGATTTTTGTTACTTTGGATATTAGGGTTGCCCAAAAGTCATTTAAGGAAACAAACGGGGGAAAAGAAAAGAGAGACTGCATTCATTCATTCTTCATGAGCAAATTGGAGGAAGGAGGCTGAGGCCTGGAGAAAAGTTCTTTGCCCAAAAGTCATTTAAGGAAACAAACGGGGGAAAAGAAAAGAGAGACTGCATTCATTCATTCTTCATGAGCAAATTGGAGGAAGGAGGCTGAGGCCTGGAGAAAAGTTCTAAAGGAGAAATTTGTTGCAACAAGCAGAAGGAGTGATTTATGGGCAAAGCTGGGCACGGAAATCAAGGCATAAAAGACAATAGAAGGTACATTAGGAACAACATTTAATGCTGTGAGCCACAAACAATTCGACAGAAGCTTTTGAAAAAAATATTTAAATTTGTACAATTTCTACAAAATCCATACAGTACAGTCCGTACAGTACATATTTTCAGCTTCATGTGGGCACGAAAATTGAGGCAAAGTGGGCACGGATTTCAAGGAGTTTTGGGCTGAAGAGATAAGTTGTATTTTGTTGTTTTGTTTTGTCTGCAAATGTATTTTTCTTGAACTTGAAAGATAAATAAATTTGAAGAGCTCTCTAATAGGTTTTCCCTGGAGACGATTGAATGGGTTTTCCCTGGGTCTAAGTTGACCAAAAATATGTGTGTATTTTTATGTGTTGCTGGTTTGTTTATGTCCATATTTATTTTCAGCATGTGTTGACAGTCCCATGTATTTTAATCTGAAAATTTCATTTCCAGAATTCTATATGTTGAATGTATGTTTATGGGAAAGGGCATTTAACTGAATGGGAGTGATAAGGTGAAATTAAAATCGGGTTGGGATTGCAGGAAACTTTTTAGTCATCAAATTTCAACATCCTTTTGGTGTTGTTGCCTGCATACAATTTTACCAGAGCATCATATATTGCCTTTGCAGTTTTTAATCCAGCGACATCGGGAATCATTTGTTATTTTATAGAATCTACCAAGATTCTCTTAGTCTTGGCTTCATTCTTCTTATATTTAGCCTTTTCTTCAACTCCCTCTTGCTCTGGAATGACTTTCTCCACATGATCTTGAAGTTCATTCTTTTCCAAGATAAGGAGTATCCTAGTATTTCAAGATCTGAAGTTGATGGCACCATCCAACCTATCTTCAACTCTAAGACTTGGTGCCATTTAGGAAAGAGACCCAAAAACCAATTAAGTTGTTGAAACACTTGTCTCTAGGGCTAGCTTCAATCGTTGCTCTGATACCATGTTGAATTTTCTACAATAATTAACAGTAGAAGCCAATTTTATCAACTGATAATTACTTCCTAATGATTTCCAATCAATTTATCTCATGCCACTTATATCATTGAGCAATTATACACTGAAAATATCAACAATAATGCAATGAAAACAATAGTATCATAAAGATACAACCAATCACAATTTAGACAACAAATTTTCCATGAGAAACCCAAACTTGGGTGAAATCCCAACAAATTTTCTTCTAGGAAAAATTGTTATCTAGCAATATTTATAATTCCAAGAAATATTCTAGAAATCTATGCCAAAATCCAAGTCCAAGATACTAGTCAAACCTGGTCAAATACCAACCTAGTCAATGTTGTTGAAGCCTTCAAAATAGTCAATTTTGGTCAACTTTTTGACATAGTCAACTTGTCTCATGTGGTCAAATTTGGACTTATAGTTAACCCTGCGATAAACTCGAACCTATGGTTGACTTCCTGTGGTCAAACCCACCGTCAACCTATTGTTAAATAGTCTCTACCTACGGTCAAAATCGGCCTTATTTTGCAGTCAAGCTTGGCCTTTTCATGTGGTCAAACTTGGACAAATTCTCGGTGAAACAAAGTAGGTCAAAACTCGATCAAATGTAAGTCTTTATAACTTGGTCAAACTTCAGATTTTCCTCTTGACTTCACACGTGTGGATGAGAATAGAAGAGAGAATGTCTGATCCAGATTGGTCAAAATGAAGAAGTCAACTTATGTATTTATACTTGTCAAATAGGTGACTTTTGCCCAAGGATCACACCCTTTCATGGTGGGGGCGACTTGACCCTTTAAAGCCTACATGAAGCCTAGAAAATTAGAATTTTAATTTTTCATTTTAATGATTTTTCTTGGCCAACTTGGGAGACCTTTTTGGCATGCGGAAATACCTCCCAATGCTACACAGAAATCAACAATAATGATGCAAAATTTCAACAACGATTAAGCATTTAGTCATGCCATAATAGAAACCCTACTTTAAACATTCAACATGCAAAGTATCAATCATAAGACAATAAAATTATAAAATTCTCCACCAAAGGCACGTCTTTCAACCCTAGAATAACATATCCATGCAAAAATCACATCCACAAGAAAGTTGCACAAATAAAGACCGCATCTTTCCCATAGTAGCGAAAAAGGCTAGCTCACACTCTCTTAGAGAGGAAAAGAATGTAATGTGTGATGATGAAAAAATGAAATTTATGCAAGTCTCTATTTATATGAGACTCATCCCACTCATTTCTACAATAATGCAACCAAAGAAGCCCTAATTACAAGTTTATTTTAAGTGTTTCACAAGATAGAGGTTACAATCCAACCACATAGCTCAAAAACATAATAAAGATGCCAAAAATGACCACATGAGCGGGAGAAACCTCCTCGAGCCCGCCATCATTCTCCAAATGAGCTCTAAATGCCACAAATAAGAGTCATGTGGCTAATGAGTGCTCCATACTCCAAGATGTAACTCATAGATCATGGGCATGCCTCCATACTAAGAAGTCAATCCAGATTCCACGGTGCCCAACATCACCTTCCAAAGGGAAAAAGAGGTGGCAAGGTGTTCTCTCACTCAAGCGTTGGGGCTCAAAAGTGATTTGCAAACCCCTTCCTATTGTCACAAGGATGACCATCATCATCATGGCTCCAAAACAAGTGATGCCCATCAAACAGTTTCAAGGCCAACATGGGGGCATCTTGAGCCCACTAGGTACATCATCCATATCTTCAACACCAAGCTTCATGGGCTCAACATTGTTGGAAACACTGAGAGGGGGGTGAATTAGTATATTTTTTATTCCACAAAGCATTAATTGTTATTAGTATCACATAAAATAAACATTGTCAACACCATTCAACAATGTATAACAAATAGAGACAATAGACAGAGATTTTTAGGTTGAAACCCATTCGGGACAAAAACCACAAAAAGCTTCTTAATATGTCTCCAAAAGATTTACATCAAGTTTTCAGCTCCAACTGAAGGACGCTCCAACTTGTACGACACTCCAATGCCCTGTTTACCAACTGCAACTGGGAGGATGCTCCAACGCCCTAGTTTACAGGCTCCAACCTGAAGGTGCTCCAACACCCTATTCAGGTACCAACCTTCCCTAGCACCACCTTGCCACCCTGAAGTATTTTCAGGGTCCAACCTGAAGAAGACTCCACTCTCCTGCCTTGCACCACCCTACCACCTTGATAAACCAATGGACCACGTTTCACAATTTTCGGACTAGATCCACTTGTGCTCTAAAAATCAATATGAAGGAAACTGCAAAAACTGCCACAACTCAATCTGCACAACAAACTTTAGTTGTCAACATCAACCACTACTATCTCTGTCGAAACTGCATTTCAAACCCTAGCTTCACAACTATAATCAATATTGCGTGTAGACGAGTGATAGCACATTGAAGTAACTACTGTCGATTAAATCACTGCCACTTCAAACTGATATTGTTGATGAGCAAGAAGTGAAAACCCTTACTGGCTGAACAAACTGCTCATCCCACCTGATGACTGTAAAGGATATGTACAAACATACTGCACTTCAATTCTGCCTTCAAACTTGGGAGCACAAGACTGTGATTATGAAAATATCAACTACTGAGCAGATGCACCTTTGACTGGAGAGATTTAACTGCTGCAATTTCCTAAAGAAAGTGACATTGTACCTCTGCCCTCTGTGTCTGATCAATGTGCTTTTCACTGCTCAAAAGGTATAGGCTATAATAGATATTGCAATGAAACACAAGCCCTTGCTGACTGGAAATGATACAATGATCTTCCTTCTCTTCCACAAGATGCTACTGAAGAAATCCTCAAATAACCTTCAATACTTGATAGTACTTCCACAGAATCTATATATATATATATATATAAATATATAAGGTGACTTATGAGTGGCCTTTGTGACTTGCAGAGACATTCTTAGCATTATGACTACTTGTCAGATAATAACAATGTTATTGCAATCCTCAGCAACTAGATCCAATCCTTGAGAACTTGTGTCTTCGCTGCCTTGGCCTAGAATTAATGCTCCAATGTCAGTGTTTTAGGACTTGTAAGTGCCTCCAGACAGAGACCAAAGAAACACTGCTTTGATGGGCTAACAAAGATTCTTCAACTGATTAATAATTACATGGAGAATTTCATCAAATAATGACACTTGATTCACTTCAGAAAGAGAGCCTTACAGACCTATATAAAACAAAACCCTTTCGATGCTAATAGACCTGTAGTAGAAAGCCTTGACAATGGCAATCCCATAACAAATAGACACTTATTGTTCTGAAGATGAGAGGCCGAAGTTCTTTTGCTCAGAATACTGCCTATACTTGTAAATTAGAGTCTGCAGAGATTGATGTATTGGTGCCTCTAGCCTTCAAGCTGCAGAGAAAAGGTATTCCTGTTAAAAAATCAGTTCGATTCTTCAGGGATGTCAAGGGTACAAAGGTAGCATCACCTTCCAGAATTCAGGTTGCAAAACAATAAGGCTACACAAATAAACGAACCTTTAGAAAAGAGTCTTCTACAATGTTCAACAGACACCCTACCTACAGTGCTCGGTTTCTTCAAAGAAAAAACAAGGCCGAATAGTCATGCATTAACCATGATCATTCCTTCGTTGGCTTGTAATGATGGATCCCTAGAGATCCAAAAGTCCTTTTTAAAAATGCTGAGACTGGTTCAAGGCTTACATTAGGCAAGACCGCATACTGAGAATCTTACTTTCAGTTCAGATGGTCATGGCAGCAGAAGCTCAAAGCCGCAAGAAAAAATATTATTCCACTTATTGTGTTGAATAAGGATCTGCATTAGACGAATCAGAGGTGAGCCATTCTTTTGCTAGCAACAGGCATAGATTCATGCGTCAAGATGGAGGCCGAAAGTTTAGCCCACAATGCCACCTGCATCCAGTTCAACCCAAACAAATCCTAGAACCAAGCAAATGCAAATTCTACCCTTTTGACTGATCCAACGTTACTTCCATAGGGGCCGAGGGGAATTCAGATCTCAATCACGTAAGAATATTCATTAAGTTTGTATCCTTTAGAGGAGAGATAATGCCTTTATATAGCAATTTGGAGAATGTCTACCAGGGCTAGCCGAATTCCATAAAGAAAGGATCATATTTGACTTATATTTACCCCTCATGTATTTTAATTTCAATATAGATATTGAGACTCTCCATAATCACCCTTGTGCCTGTTGATTTTTGGGTAGCATCGGATGTGCTCTAGCTCCGAAATTTTGTGGAGGGACTGGAACACATGAGATCTCCAAGACCCAGAAATTGTTTGGAGAAATTCCACCTGGACTGAAAGTTATTCAAATAATTAAATATTTTTAATGGAACCTAAGTTAAAACTTAGGGAATTAAAATAATTAAAGTGAATTAATTTAACATTTGGGTGAGAAGCTTCTAAGTGACGAGGATCAAGTCTAATTTATTCTTAGCCTAATTAAGGATTAGATCATGGCCATTGATTCATCAACAGGAAAAGTATAAAGGAAGGCTTTAGGGTCAGTTGAAGAACATATAGAGCAGCACTTGAGCAAAGTTGAAATTCTGGGGCGTGGTTTGTTGAGAATTTCGGAGTGAGCTTGCAGTCCAAAGAAGGGCAGTTCGACAGCAAGACTTCAGTCCAAGGCCGAGAATACAATTGCAGAGAGGCAGAGCAGCACCAGGAGAGACATCGTAGCACCAGAGAGGGTGACGCAGGCCCAAAAGGGTGACGCAGAGCCAAAAGGGTGGCACAGTCACTGAGGAGGTTGCGCTGGGGTTTCTGTGGGGTAGATCAGGCATAAATTCAGCAGATCGATTTCTGAGCCGAGAAGACTCATGAGGAGGGTGACGCAACTCTCGGAAGAGGTGACACAGTCTCAGCGCAAAGCTTGTTGCGGCCATTGTTGCGCAGCACTGGAGACAGCGCAGTCACCTGTGGGGTTTCTTCATTCAGCTGCTAGATCATCCAATATATTTGTCTCTGGATAGTGGTACTTCTGCTGGGATTTTCTCTGTTGGGTGAGCCGGATTTGGCACCCTAGATTATATTCAGAAATCTGCTTAATAATAAAACCCTCATATCTGTTGCACTGGTTTTCCTGCATTGGGTTTTTCCAGGGCTGTTAGTCCAAAAATAAGTGTGTCCTTTGTGTCATTGTCTCATTTATTTTTCAATACTTGATCTGTATATCGCTGTAGGCTGCTTAGTATTTGCATTAATATTTTACTGAAATATTCAGAAAATAGCTTGTTAAATGTAAAATTCAAGTAGGTAATGCAAATTAGATAATTGTAGTAGGATTTTTGTTTGTAAGATTCAAAAATTTTCACATGGTATCAAAACAATTACAGACCGAGGAGGACTGAAGCTATCAACAAAAGGACAGAAGAAAGTCTACAACAAGAAAGTAGTTGTACCGAGAGACAGCGCAGTCCTAGGCCGGAGAGGCAAAGGAAGGGTGACGCGATCACTTGGGAAGGCTCATGTAGAGCCTGCATCAGCCTGCTAGGGTGACGTTATAGCTACATAAGGCAGTGCAGTGCTTGTTGGGTCAGCGCAGAGGCTGTTGAGTCTCAATTTTTCCAGATTGTCGTGGCTGGAGGTGTACTACAACTTCTTTCTGGAGTTGTTGGTGGGGCGTTGATTCTGTTGGTGCAAAACAGTGTCTAGTGGGGCAGAAGAAAAGTAGAGGGAATCAATTCCTCAAAAGATTTCTAGCCAAGATATTTAGATCTATTGTTAAGAAGCAGCAAAGAGAGATCAGAGAGGAGTGCTTCGACATTTGTTGGCGGAAGGATTTCCATGAAGGAAATCGAGATTCAGAGGGAGCTTGTGTGAAATTTTCAATTTGAAACTATAGAGTTGCAGTGATAGATTTATTCCTCCTACTTATTATTTCAATAAGTTATTTTTCAGAAATCTTCTAGCAAATATCGAAATAAATACTACTGCAACATTCACAAATACATATGCAGAGAAATGAACAGTAAGAGACATAAGCACAAGAATCAATCACATGTACACAATTTTTTTTGAACAATTGTCCCTGGAAGAACCCAATGCGGGAAAACTGGTGCAACAGATAAGGGTTTTATTAATTCTTCAGCAAATGATATCTTTAAAAGGAAAAATACTGGCAGATAAAATCTGAAACACCTGAGACAAAATTCCCGGCTCTCTCGGACAATTCTCTGACACCCTTATCAGCCTTTGCTGGCTCTTGTGCATGTCTGTGTGTTTCTCTATGTAGTCCCAACGCTGGACAACGTAACTCTGCGTAGGGTCCGTTGACCACTGGAGTGGCACTTGATGATAATGAGAAGACTCCATGCCCAAGGATGAACTAGAAGACATTTGTACCATTGGATATCATTAGATATCATCAGTTCAATAGAGTTTTTAAACTCTACTTCTACTTCTTATAATTTTCTCTTGTACCCAGATTCCATGCCCTACGGGGAATTGTAATGAGTGATACTAGTAATGATGAGTTCTGAGTCAGTATTGAGTCTGTAACAGGCCTAGGTAGCCTGAGACCTTGCTAACAAGTGAAGTATTACTCTGGGAGGTTTTTTTTACTTGTTTAATTATCATCTCCCTACTAGGAGTTAATAATTAATTGAGTTTTTTCCTTCAATTCTACCCCAAAGCCGGAGTACGGCTTGATGGTGAGGCCTTGGGTGACTCCTAGTGTCTAGAGTCAATGTATATTACCATACTAGATCACACAAAATTTCGTGGAATTTGGTTAGGTTTAGGTAGTGATTTTTTAATTTTTTAGATTTCTCACAAGTCAAAAATTGCAATAAAAATTGTACTTGAATTGTAATAAGTGTTGTCTAGAGAAGTTGTATAGAGTATGAGTAATCAAAATTACACCTTTCACGCTCAACTTTCTACTATGACACACTTTGAAGGGTTAAAAAATGTGTTTTGAACCCTCAAAACCCACTTTTCCTAAGTTTAGTGGGAAATCTGGCAATTAATTAAGCTAGAAATTAAATAAATGGAGAAAAATAAATATCCACACATGCTAAATGAGGTGGAAATGAGGTGGAAAATTATGGATGAGTTAAAGTGAAGTCCCAAGGTGATATGAACTCCTAAAATCAAGGAAAAGACATGTGCTCAAATAAAATTGAATTTATAGCATTAAATGAGAGTTGCTGACTTGGAAATTCGAATTTGTGAAGTTAGTGCATATTTGAGAGGATTTGGGAGAATATTTGGTGGAGATTTTTGTGGGAAATTGTCCCCATATGGGTTACCAACCATATACACATGTCATTCCATCATAAAATTCAAATTTGGAACATAAAGGAAGAAGAAAATGATGTTCACTTGCCAGAATTCGACTTTTACACTTGGCATTGGAGCTCCACTTACCAAATTCGAATTTACTTTGAGATCTCCTCTCTCTCATCACTTGGCATATGGTTTTTCATTGGGATTTGCTCCCAACTTTCTATATAATGGAGCCATGGGTTCTCATATTGTAATCATTGTTTACTAGCTATTGTGCTTACGGAAGCGCTGCTGCCTTGTACACTTTCAGAAATATCAATAAAGACTTTGTGGTTTCATTCATGAGGTGTTCCTCTTTTGGAGTGTAATGAATTGTTGATCATTGGTATAATTCATTTTACTCATGCTTTGATCTAATTTGTTTCCATATGCTCTTGTAGATTTGTTAATGTAGAGCTATCTTACATTGACATTTGATTTAGGAGTATGCTCTAGGTACAGAATGCTCTAGTTGGTTTCAAATAAATCTCTAGAGTTTCTTATCATTGTTTATTGCTAGATCTATATGGAACTAATTCTTGCTTGAAGTTTTGTAGTGGGAACATCTTGTTGGGATCAAAGAATCAAGTGTTGGGGAAGCCTTTGGAGAGACCAACCTACTCTTGATACATTCTCAAAGGAGCTCTCATTTGTTCTTTGAACCTTCATAGTCTTATCTTAGAAAGTGGTTTTGCAGGGGTTTTGGGACATAGTTTGTATACAAGCTGAATACTTCTAAATTTGAATATTTTTTGACACATTATACTTCATTGCTTTCATTTGCTATCTAAGAGCTTGAAGATGACTAAGCAAAGAGGAGAGTTTACTCGAACTCTTTAGCTTAACCCTTTGTAAATTGTTATGCAATATTTTGTAATTTTATCTATCTAATATTTGATTGGTTTTGTAGCCCTCTTTCCGAATTTTTTCTTGTGACAACTTGAGTGGACAACTACAAGAAATTACTAACAAGTTGTTGCAGGACCTTTGGACTGAATTTCAAATGAGGAAGATAACTCTCTCTTATTTGGTTGTGGGCATAGAAGAGGCTTAGCTTCTCTTCTCCTATTGTAAAGTTTGAATTTATTTTGAGTTCTTAGAAATTCTCACCGAGAAAAAGTCTATGGTCTCAATTTTTATTTGTAAAGACTTTCCTTGGTTTAGAAAAGGCCTCATGGTCATTTCACTCTTGTAAAATTAATAAAAATTCATGTTTTTGTTGTGGGAGCGTGGGTTTTATCCATTGGCATCCCTATCTCTCCATTTCAAAGGAGAGAATTTGTAGATAGATTGACTTAGTGGTTTAGACATTTCCGTTTTCTTTCACATCACATATGCATGCTCTAATTGGGAAGTAACACAAATCGCATAGTCCTTTAATTTCTTATTTTGCAATCTCATTTGCAATCACTTACTTATGTTTTGTGATCTATTTCTCATTTGGATAAGTTTCACAATATACTATAAGTAAAGAAGCATAACACTTTCAATTTATTGCAACTTGAGTTATTGTTCTAACTATGAAGCATATTTAATTGAATCATCTCCATCTTTTACATAGCACTTGCAAATTCACTTTCATATCATTTAGGCATTTCACTTTTCATACTAGACTTGCATCTCTAAAATTTACCTCCAACTTAAGTTGGTTGAATAAACATTTTAGGGACCCTCTACCTCTATGGACTCCTCACTGTGAGATCCAAATATTTGGGTGAGGGTGAGGTCTGAGGATTAAAGTTCAATTGTATCAAGGAATTACTTATCAAGGAATTGATTAGAAATCTCACATCTTTAACTTAGTTTTCCTTTAGGGACCACCCCCCTTAGCTAACCTAGGAGATAGCTTAAACGGAGAGAGTTGGGAATAGGTGACAGCCCCTTCTCTGAGTTCCTTGCCACCAACCACACCTGTGGGGTTGAAGGCTTTTCCCACTAACTGTAGGTAGGTGTAGGCGGCAAGCGATAACAGGGTCTGCGTGGGTTCTTTGCGCTGCAGCTTAGAGCTGCCTCTAGTGGCCCAGTGCTTCCTTCTGTCCCTGACTTCAATCACTTCTGACTCCCTCCTCCTTCTGCTTCTGCAAACTCTTCGCCGTGCAACTCTCCCACTAAAATCGAATTCTCTTACTTCAAAATCGATCTCCTTTGGGTACTGAGTGTATGCCCGACCTGTTTTCCAAATGACCCTCAAGCCTTTTTTTATAATCTTCTCATTGAAGAAACAAAGACCCAAATTAAAAGTTTAATCAATGGCTAAGATTAAAACTTGACTTGATCCTTGTTTTCTAGAAGATTCACGCTCTAACTTAATAATACCCTTTAATTGTTTCATTTCCCTAAGTTTAGACATAAGGTCTTCATTAAAATAATTAATTATTTTAATAAGTCATGAACCGAGTGGAATTTCCACAAACGGTTTTTGGGTTCTTTGGAATGATGTTGTCCAAGCCTCCCTGCAAATTTTGAGACTTGGAACACTTCCGAATGCTACAAAAATCAACACTCCCTCTTAGTGAGGAAGGTGTTCAAACAATATGCCTGCTGCATGCTGCTCTGCTTTTGAAGCACCCTCTGCGTTGCTGATCTCTGGACGTTGCCCCTCATCTGTTGCGCTGTTGTCCTCTGTACTGCTGCCTTTGAGACTACCACTGTCACTGTTGTATCTATACAACAACTCCCTCTGAATACTGATCCTATCCATTCCTACTATTGGAAGGGATTTTTCAACATCCCCATATTTTCTCTAAAGTAGACAAAGTTAGTCTTCCCTAGAGCTTTTGTGAGGATGTCTGCCACCTGTTCTCCTGTTGGAGTGTACTGCAATTGAACAGCTCCACATTGTACACAGTCCTTGAAGAAGTGAAACCTGATGTCAATATGTTTCGACCAATCATGAAACACAGGATTTTCAGAGAGGTTGATGCAACTCTGATTATCGCATAAGATACTGGTCGCTTCCATTTTCGCCTTGAATAGGTTCACTAACAATTTTCGAAGTCATATGGCCTCACACGAAGCTATGTTGGCTACCATATACTCTACTTCTGCTAAGCTCAGTGCTACGAACTTTTGTTTCCTGCTGCACCAGGAAGTCATTCCTGATCCTAGACTAAAACAATACCCACTGGTACTCTTCCGATCTACTGAGCTTCCAGCCCAATCTGCGTCGGTGAAACCACTCAACCTGACATCATTGCTACGGGTGTACTTCAATCCAAGCTCGACTGTTCCTTGAAGGTACCTAAGCACATGCTTGGCTGCTGCCCAATGAGCCCTCTTAGGTTCTACTATGAAATGACTAAGGGTATTTACAGCATAACAAATGTTTGGCCTTGTATTTACTAGATACATCAACGATCCGATGAGTTGCCTATATAACATAGGATCAACCTCATCATCTTCGGACGTGTCGATTTTCTTCCAGTTGGTGATCATTGTTGTTGTCATGGGTCTACAATCCTCCATCTGAAATCTCTTCAAAATCTTTGTAGTGTATCTCGCTTGACCAAGAAATATCTCCCCATTCTGCTGCAAAACCTCCAACCCCAGAAAATAGTGCATACGTCCTAGATCCTTCGTGTCAAATTCCTCAACCAAATTCTTCTTGCAGTCTGTGATGAGCCTTGATGATCTTGTCAACAATAGATCATCTACATACAAAACCAGTATCAACGACTCACTCCCTACTCTTAGATAGTAGAGATTGGGATCTACGTCACTCTTGACGAATCCCATCTTCTGCAAGTAGCTGTCAATTTGACCATACCAGGCTCTAGGAGCTTGCTTCAGTCCATATAATGCTTTCTTCAATCACCACACATGAGTCTTCTGATCATGCGTCTCGAAGCCCTCCGGTTGTTCTATATACACCTCTTCCTCTATCACCCCGTTCAAGAATGTCCTCTTGACGTCCATCTGGTGAATTTCCCATCCCATCTACGCAGCAACAGATATCATAGATCTGATAGAGGTTTATATGGCTACTGGGGCGCAAGTTTCTTCATAATCAATCCCTTCCTTCTGAGCATACCCCTTAGCCACAAACCAGGCTTTAAATTTCTCGATGCTGCCATCTGTAGCATACTTGATCTTGTAGATCCACCTGGATCCTACAACTAATCTCTCCTGATGTTTGGGGACCACTTCATTCGTCATGATGGAAATGTACTCTTCCACCATTGCATCAACCCACACCTGGTGCTGAGCTGCTTCCCGAAAACTAGAAGTTTCTCCGACTTGAGAATCCAAGGCTTGATACCTCTCACGCTGCTTACTCTGTCTCTTCTCATTTGGGGAATTTCGACAAAGTCCTCTGCATTCTTCAGAATCTGTCGAAGTTCCCTGCTCGTTCTTCCACTGGTGGTGGGTGGATTTATGGCACTCCCTTTAGCAAATCCTCGGGAGACACGTCCCTTGCATCCCTATGCCTTAGAGAGGCAACTGAATTTTCTGCTGTTGGTTGTTGGGGCTGAACCAGAGGCTCCTCCTCAGACTGCGTAGCAGAAGGAAACTCGCGGGATCTTCTGAAGGCCTTCTCGTCCATGAACTTCACATCCCTCTGCACCACGACTTTCCTACTCTCAGGAATGTAGATGCAATATGCCTTTGCATTCTCGTTGTATCATACTAGATACCCTTTTTCTACAGTCATCTCCAACTTCTTCCTCTTCTCACTGGGCACATGACAGTAAGTTGTACTGGCAAAAATCCTAAAGTGACTCACTTCAGGCTTACTACCAGTGAAGACACTTTACGGCGTGATCTTTCCCAATGCAACGTGAGGAGTCCTATTCTAAATGTAGACAATTGTATTATATGCTTCAGCCCACAGGAATTTGGGCATGTCTTGGCCATATAGCATCGCCCTTGTTGCTTCGACAATAGTCTTGTTTTTCCTTTCTGCCACACCATTCTGCTCTGGATTGTATGGAGTTGTCCACTCTCTTTTGATGCCTTCCCTTGTGCAGAATCCAGTGAATTCCTTATCTATGTATTCACCACCATTGTCTCATCGCAATACCTTGATCCACTTTCCTGTCAGATTTTCAACCAGAGCCTTAAACTCTTTAAACCGACTAAAGACTTCATCTTTGGTCTTCAAAAAGTAGATCCAGGTTTTCCGGGAATGGTCATCAATGAAGGTGACAAAGTACTCCATGCCACTAAGAGCTCTAGTGGACATTGGTCCACAGATGTTTGAGTGTATCAAGTCCAATACACCCTTGGCCCTATTGTTGCTTCTCTGATACACTGCCTTGGAATATTTTCCAATACGCACCCCTTGCAGACATCATCTCATTTAGTGCTCAGCTCTAGAACACCTGTGACAGTCTTCGGGAGAATTCTTAACGCCCCATGATGCAAATGCCCCATTCTTCTGTGCCATAGCTCATTCAGGTCCATTTCATCTGTGTTGTTGACCAATGCCATTATAGACTCAAGCTGCAACTTGTAAAGTTTGTTGCTTCTTACCCCGATCTGTGCCTTCTTCTTCCAACGGTTGTGTTTGACATAGACTCTATTGCCAATAAAGTAGATGTCATATCTTCGGTTTTGAAGATGAGACACTGAGAGCAAGTTCATCCCCAACCCAGGCACATGCAGTACATTAGTGGCTCGAATCCTATTTCCAGCCTTGGTCTGAAAAACTACAGTACCTCTCCCAACAGGAGTGCACTTTGCTTTATTACCCATGGTTATTTTAAAATTCATTTGCTCTTCTTGGTAGTCGAAAAACAGTCCCATACTCCAGTCATGTGAGCAGAGGCTCCGCTGTCAATATACCAAACGTCAGAAGAAGTAGTGCTTGACACGCAAGCAAATTCTTCCTCAAGTTTGGATACCAAAATAGAGACATTGTGATCCATTTGTTCTGTCATGCTTCTTTCCCTTCCTGGAGAGCTGCGTGAACCCTTATGTGTTGTTGCTGCAACAATAGACTTTTTTTCACTAGTCGATTATCCCTTCCTGTTACTCATCTCTGGCTTTGATACCATGTGAAAATTTCAATCCGAAAAACTATATAGTTGCAATGATAGATTTATTCCTCCTACTTATTATTTCAATAAGTTATTTTTCAGAAATCTTCTAGCAAATATCGAAATAAATACTACTGCAACATTCACAAATACATATGCAGAGAAATGAACAGTAAAGGACATAAGCACAAGAATCAATCACATGTACACAATAATTCTTGGACAATTGTCCCAGGAAAACCCAACGTGGGAAAACCAGTGCAGCAGATGAGGGTTTTATTAATTCTTCAGCAAATTATATCTTTACAAGGAAAAATACTGGCAGATAAAATCTAAAATACCTGAGACAGAATTCCCAGCTCTCTTGGACAATTCTCTTACACCCTGATCAGCCTCTGCTGGCTCCTGTGCTTGTCTGCGTGTTTCTCTATGCAGTCCCAGTGCTAGACTGTGTAAGTCTGCGTAGGGTCTACTTGGGTTCTCTGCGTTGCAGCCCAGAGTTGCCTCCAGTGGCCCACTGCTTCCCTCTGTCCCTAACTTCGATCACTTCAAACTCCCTCCTCCTTCTGCTTTTGCAAACTCTTTACTCTGCAACTCTCCCACTGAAATCAAATTCTCTTACTTTAGAATCGATTTCCTTCGGGTACTAAGTGTATGCCTGGCTTGTTTTCCAAATGACCCTCAAGCCTTCTTTTATGATCTTCTCGTTGGAGAACCAATGGCCCAGATTAGAAGTTTAATTAATGGCTAAGATTAAAACTTGACTTGATCCTTGTTTTCTAGAAGATTCACACTCTGACTTATTAATACCCTTAAATTATTTCATTTCCCTAAGTTTAGACTTAGGGTCTTCATTAAAATAATTAATTGTTTTAATAAGTCATGAATGAGTGGAATTTCCACAAACGACTTTTGGGTTCTTTGGAATGTTGCTGTCCATGCCTCCCTACAAAGTTTGAGACTTTGAACACTTCCAAATGCTACAAAAATCAACAACTTGTTCCTTAGAGGTTTTCTAGTGCCAAAGAAATCCAGATCCGAGTTTTGCTAGGGGAAGCAGTAAAAGAGGGAGAAAGGAACTTGTTCGACATTCAGTTGTTTGGCAAGGATGGCAGTCAGTGGGTTGCATGACACTGAGGGAATGTCTTCCTCATAGAATTCTAAGCCAAGGAATTTGTTTTCTCACTGCAGAGCAGCAGTAGCCAAGAGCAGATCTACTTACTCCAGCAGGGAGTGCGTAGAGCCAGTCAGCAGCTGCGCAAAGGAGAGAGGAGGCATTCGACATTTTGGCAAGATCATTTCCTTCTCTAGTATTGAGTTTCCATATATTTGCAGCTCGGCAGGGATTTGAGCAACATATCGACTTCCAGTTGCCGGAAGCAGTTACCGGAGGGAGTGCGAGTTGCATAGAGAGGAGGGGTCCCAACCAGGGACTAGGCTTGAAAGGGTCACCAGACCCAAGAGGAGTATGAGAGGAAAAATGGGCGAGATCCTTGAGGTGCCCAAACTCTTGGATCACATATGACTACGGGAGCCCTTAATGACAGTAGCAGAATGACCGGTGTCAGTTGATGCAAGGGATGATGGAGCAACAGTGGCAGAGCTAGAGTGCCGAAGTCTGAAGTAGCACAGAGCAGAGGCAGCAGCAATAGCGCAGTGCACAGTGATGCAGAGCAGTGCAGAATAGCGACAACGTAGTGGCATCAAAGGGTTAGCGCAAATTAGCAACACAGGTAGTTCCAGCATCGAGGTGCATCCAGACTGACCAGTATGTCAGTTTTGGGATGTCTTTCAGTTGCTTAAAGTAGAAATTTCTAAATCTTATATCTTATGTAGAAATTATTATTATTAACCTGGTTATGCTTCTCCTACTTATACAAGTTATTAACTGAATAAATTCAAGTTAAAATCGAAGCAAAACACATAACAGATCTCTACCAATTCAGACCTAGAATAAGCACATGCACACATAGACAAAGTGACATAGTTATTTCTGGACAAATAGTCCCCGAAAAAACCCAATGCGGGAAAACCGGTCTCTGGCTGCTGGAGGGTTCTATTTATTAAGAATATTTCTGAATACACAACTTTGGGTTCTAGATCTGGAAAACCCAACAAATAAAACTCTAGATTTACAACTCATTGGCTGATCTAGGGCCAAAATAATGACTGATCCACACTCTCAAACAGGATTTACAAAACTCAGCCAAATCTAGGCCTAGAAACCCCAACACTACCATGAAAGGCTTTGCGTCAGCCTCTGAAGCCCTTGAAAGTCTCTGCGTCAGCCTTGGATGGCCTTCAAACCCTCAGCGCTGCTCCAGAAGGGATTGCGTTACCCCAGATTGGGTGATGCAGTCACTACGCTGCCCCTAAGGGTCTCTGCGTAACCCTTGAAGGGTTTCCTAAAAATTACATTGTTTTTGCTGTTGTTGCTATTGTTGCCTTCCTTTGCGCTGTCTTTGAGTCGATCTCTTCTCTGCCTCTTTTGTATTCTAGACCCTGGGATCAGATCAGCCCCTTGGTCTAAATTCCCCTCTGCGCAGCTGAAACACTTCTGAGTATTCTTAGCAAACCCTGCCCTAGAATCTCAACTTAGCTTTAGTGCTCTACCTCTGTGTGTCTTTAAAAATGACCCCAAGCCTTTCCTTTATACTTTTCTCGTTGACAAATCAATAGCCAAGATTAAATCTTTAAACAATTGCTAAGATTAAAAGAAAGCTTGATCCGTGTGACTTAAGACAATTTCATCACATGTTTAATTAAATTCACTTTAATTATTTAAGTTCCCTAAGTTTTAACTTAGAAAATACACTTAAAATAACTAATTAATTTAACATCTCCTAAACCAGATGAAATTTCCCAAATCCATTTCTGGGTCTTGTAGATCAGGTGAACTCTAGTCCTTCTCCAAAATTTCGGACCTAGAGCACGATTGATGCTACCCCAAATACACAAAATCTCAACACTCCCTCTTAGCATCAAGGGTGTGCTCTAGCAATACATCACACTATGCATTACATGACTTTGAGTACTGGTTCTGTGCTGCTGAAGCTTGGCCTCCTGCCACTCAACTTTGCACTGCTGCTGCCATTCTGTATTGCTGCCCATGACTCTGCCACTGCCACTCCAGCTCCCTCTAAATATGTTGTATCTGTGTTGCTCATAGCACTGCCACTGTTGATCTGCTACACTACAACTTCAGTTGTTGAGAGAAACAACTAAATCTCCTGCCCAATCTTTGACAAACAAGTCTGGTGGGCTACATCCTTATCACTGAAGCTCCATAGGCTATAGATCTCTACTGGCATCTAAAGAACAATGCACAGCTACAGCTCTGCCTGCGTAATCAGACTCCCTCTGCACTACTGAAGTCACATCAACTCCTTGTGCTGAAATCTATCACGCTGCTGTTGCACTGTGTTGTCCCTCTGAAGCTCTTTGTGCTGTTGCAGCTCTGCACTGTGTAAGCAGCACTGCTCTACGCTGCTGAAGTCACATCAGCCTCTGCCTCTGCTTCATCTATGATCTATGCACCCACTGCCCCACTTGTCCCGCTACTGTCTTAAGGTTGTCGTAGCTCGCTTATGATCTAAGAGATGAGCTGCTCAAGGATTATGCCTATCTTTCATGTAGTTCCTCTAAATGTCCCTGTCACCCCACCTCCGTGGTTCATGAGCACTCATGGCTACATCATCTCCTGACCCATCATTTGCCATAGCTGCCATGGAAAAGGATGCTTCCTTGTCCCTTTTCTTCTCTGGACAATGGCTGGCAAAATGTCCCATTTCGCCACACTAGAAGCACTTGATCTTTGAAAGATCCTTCTTCTTCTTCGGCTGCTTCTTTGATGCCAAGGCTGCATCTTCCTCATCTTCCTTCTTTACTTTGCTCAACGCAGGGTTGTGCTGCCTCTTAGTGAATCTGCGTAGTTCTTCTTGTCGTAGGATTGACTACAAGCTGTCCCAATCTGGGAGGTCTGCTCTGCCCAAGATACTTTAGACAAAGGTTTCCCACTCATCCACGACTGCATTGAGGGCAGTCCTGACTATCACTGCATCATCTACGTTGCACCCATTGCAGTCAGTTGATCCCTAATTGCCTGCAGTCAGAAGAAAAAGTGTTCCATGTCTTCTCCCTTGGTCATCATGAATGAACTCATTTGGGTCTCCAACAGCATTTTCCTTTGCACAAACTTTCCCTCATATAGGGAAGTCAAGGCCTTCCACATCTCATTAGTTGTCTTCTTCTCAGCTATGTGTGGTACAATATGGTCCTTGATACTAATCAGCCGCTTGGCATGCCCAACAGCTTCCCTATGCTTCCGTAGGAGATCTGCATCTGTTGGTGTGGCCAGAGTCTGCTTTGCATGGGATCTTAGATTGTATGCCTCAAGGACAATCAGGATCCTTGCTTTCCACACCGAAAATTTTGAGAGGCACTCTAGCCTATCCTGATCATGCAGTCCATGAGGAGCCATCTGCTTAGAATGTGTCGGAACTTCCTTTTCTCTTTGCTAGAGCTCTAGATCTAAGGTCCTTCACGAACTGGGCACCCTCTGCTCCCTCTGACACTTGATTTCCCTCCTTGGAAATCTACCTACCAAATCAACTATGATTCGTGGAAATCTACCAAATCAACTATGATTCAGCTTCTCCTATGATCCTCTGATCAAACTCTAAGTTTCCTTTCGCAAGAAACTTTTCTGAGAAGCTGATCTCCTCCCAATCTTTGTCACTTGTGCTAAGGCTAAAAATCTGAAAACTTCATAAATTTAACCCCACCAAGTCTTCTGAGTTTCTGCAGTCTTTTCTGGATTTGACAGATTCAGATTTGACTCACACTGGCTGGCTTCAGACCCAACCAGTGTTGTTTTTGAGTTGCCTCTGCGCAGTAATTGCATGGGCTTGCTAGGACACAGCGCTGGACAACGTCACCCTTCCCTTTTCGTGAATCTGCTCCTGAAAACTGCGCTGTCCCTTTAGATCTACTTCTCTGCTGCTTTTCCAGCTGCTTTCTGCAGCTAGATCCTTCAGATTCTTTAGCTGGTTACCCTTCTAGATCTGCAGTTGCTTTGATACCATGTAGAAATTTCTGAATCTTATATCTTATGCAGAAATTATTACTGTTAACCTGATTATGCTTCTCCTACTTATACAAGTTATTCACCTAAGTCATATGACACGAGGACACGAGACACGGAGGACACGTAAATACAAGTATTTGACACGAGACACCGTGACCTCGAAAACAAGACACGAGGGACACATTTTATTTATATTTAAAATATATATATATATATATATATATATAAAACAAAATAATAATTTATAAATTAATATTAACAAATTACAATTATACAAGGCTACAAGCACATAAGAAATACTAAATAGTCATTAAAACCATAAGTTATAACTTATAACAATAGTCATTAGTCAATGAATCAATGACTCATGAGTCATTAAAATTCAAAAATTAAAACCATAACAATAACTTGAAATTTAGAAGAACTTTGATATTAAAACCATAAAATGAAGATTTTCCATAAAGTCATCAAATCAAAATGTATTACATAGATACTGAGGGAATGCCACTGGAAAATACAAAAGAGTAGATACAAAATAAGTAGGAACCACATCACTAGCCACAAGTCCACGACTCATCGAGTCATCACTCTATCAATAGTCCATGTCCTCCTCCATGTCATAATCACGATCACTGCCACTGCCATCTTGATTTGACCCATCTGACCCTACTCCATCCTCCTCCTCTATGCCCAATCCAAGATATCCTGTGCCTACTGCATTTGCTGGTGTGGAGGATGACCCCTCAAGGGACTCATCATCAAAAGTCACTAGCTCTAGCACTGGGTCATTAAGATCTATGTTGGATAACGCCAATTCAACACTGTCGTCCAAGCCCATATCATCAGGAAACACATCCCACATCTTTGTCTTGCCCTTCAACCATTCCTGCCTCTGCCTGTAAATAAGACAAAGGTTGGTGTGCACATACACCATTGTCTTTGCCCTAGATTGCTCAAGCCTACTCTTTTTCAAACTATATAGATTCCCGTAAGTGTTCCAATTCCTCTCACAACAAGAAGATGAAGTAACTTGAGAGAGGACCCTCAAGGCTAGTTGTTGTAGAACAAGGCATGCTGCCCCATGAGGTGCCCACCAAGCATAGGCATCTTTGACCCCCTATCTCCAAGTACATCATACCCGCCAAATCTCCTAGTGCCGGTGGAGAACTGTACAAAGCCTTCCTCCACCTCAAGAAAAGATGCTCTATCTTGAAATATCCTTCTGAATGCTATCTTCCTCCCCTGTGAAATCTCACCATCCATGTGAGGAGGGTATCTGTGTGAGGTCCCACCACGGAGCCACTCTTGACTATAGTACTTGGGATTCAAAGAGTGAGCTAAGCAATGCAAAGGAGTGCAATTCTTATCCCACCTAGAGATAAGAATATCCTGTATGGTGGACCATAAGCTCTCTGTTGATGTCTCATATCCAGGGCACTCATTCTCCATAACAATAGTCTTCATAGACTCAATCAAGGAATCCCAACCCTCATAAACCTCTCCTAAGATCGGCTGGTCTGTGTCTGCAAACCGCAAGAAAGAAATGATAAGGTTCATGATTTTTATGGTAAGATCCACCCTCTCCCACCAACCATCATCTAACACCGTGTCCTTTACCTTTTTTGAAGCAGCTTGATCTGTCTTTCTCCAAAAAGATCAAAGATTTGAAATAACCATGGCCCCAAGAGCGGCCTTCACCTCCTTCAACTTCTTAAGCATCATGAATGAGGAAGAAAACCGAATATCTGCAATCTTCAACAATTATAGATGTGTGTACTCTTTATATATTGTAAGAGCATTGGTATGGTTCTGTACAAAATTTCAGATATGGCGTGCATCCTCAATAAGATTTCCAATCCATGCCACATCTGAAGCAATAGATTTTAGTGCCAAATTCAAGGAATGAACAATGCATGGTGTCCAAAATGCTTGTGGATATTTAGTTTCCACAATCAAGCCAACAACTTTGCATTATCTGTGATGATTTGCACACAACATTCAACGCCTACATCTTCAATAACTTTAATAAACAATTCTCCCATATATTGTGCATTTTTGTATTGACTAAGAGCATCAGCTGCTTTCAAGAATACTGGTCCATTTTGGAAATATACCATGAAATTGATGAGAGAATGGCGTGTTGTATCTGTCCATCCATCAAAAACAATACTGACACCAGATGAGATACATGATGATTTGATAGGTTTTAGAATTTATCCACCTCCTTCCCTGCCTTAACTAACAATGTGGTTCTAAGCTTCTTTGAACTTGGAGGCACATACCCATTTGGAGCCATATCAACTAGAGCTCGACACATCTCAACAAACAGAGGAGACTGTGCAACATTAAAAGAAATGAAGCTAAGATAGAAAAAGAATGTCACTGTAAGATCAACCTCATCTCACTTCTCACGCTGAAAGATCTTGTGCATTGGACCACAAGTTTGGGCTGCCCTCTTTTTTATTGGCTAAATTTCAGCCCCACTCCCAAATCTATTGCTACTGGTATTCCTCAAGAATGGAAGAGGATCTTCATTTTTTCTGATTTTCCTGCTTGATGCCTCCACATTCCCCAAGCCACCTGCATCCTCCCTTTCCAAATCCATTCTTTCTCTAGCACTGAACTTTCTGCATACTCCAATTCCACAAGGAAGACCCAACAAATGGCCCCTAACTCGAAAGTAAGTGCTCTTAAATTCACCCTTGCAGAAATTACAAGACCAAGGCACATTCCCTCCCGCACCAGCCTTTGGCCCTTGTTTCTTGGTTACATACTTCCATAGAGGGTATTTTTTTAGTTGTGCTTGTTGTCTTGCTACAACAGCATCATATGTGGGCTGAGAAGCACCTAAAGCTTCACTTGAATCAGTTGGAGCACTATGACTAACAGATGCTGAAAAACTTGGAGGGGGGGACCACGAAAAACACCACCCTTGTCTTTCCTTTGCCAGCTGTCTTGGATGATTGAGCCATTAATCTTCTTTCTGTTATAAAAACTCCACAAGTCACAAGTGTAATAAAAATGAGTTGCAAGTTGCAATAGTTGCCAAATCTGTCATCTACAAAAAAAATCAATTAAACAATTAGTAAATTTCATACTAAATTTCATTATTTCAAGTAAAAATTTAAAATCAATTAAACAATTAGTAAATTTCATTATTTTAGGTATTCTTAAGTTATTGTTTTAAGTTTTTAAGTTTTTAATTTTATGACAATCCATATTTAAGAATTCTGTTGAAGAGATCAAAACAGGAAAATTGCATTATGGCATGGGTTATAGAACTTCCACAAATATCTAGGTGACAGACTACAGTTGACCTTGTTTAAGCTATATTGTTTAATTTTAAAGCACTAATCTTCTCTAATAAATAAAAGAGAATTCTGTGGTTCTTTGTGGCATTGTGTTAAAATTGGACAACTTGGTCCAAACTCCATGTTGTGATGCTCAGATTAAGATGCTAATATTTTTGTTCGATTCCTCTTTCGAAGAGGTGTAAAATCCATATAAAATATATCTTAATCCGATGAGCAGAACATTTATTTTGAATTTATTATTTATAATAAATTATATGTGCAGGTCGGCCTTAAGGTTTTACACCCCCAGCGGATGTGTCACACACCTCAATGATGGATATAAATATAGGGAAAGTTGGAGAGCATTTCACAACAACTCAACACACATCTTCTTCTCTCATTTGATTTAGTACGAGCTCCTTGGAGGACAATTTCAGCTCACACGTGTGAAGAAGAAGGACGAATCTGTACGACCAAGAGGAAGGACGAAAACTCTGCAGCTAGGGTTTTCAAGGAAGTTTGACCAGCGTTGACTTTGGTCAACGCATGGTCCGAAAGGGTTGAATTTTGTTGGAGAATTCGATTTTGGGAGGCCGTACACATTGGCACAGAAATCGAGGTCAAAAGGTTGACCGAACTTGTTGCTGCGTTGACTTTTAGCTTGCTGCCCCGCGTTGACTTTTCTGGACAGCGTTGACTTTTCTGGAGTTGAATTGGGTTGACTCGGTAGCTGATTTGAGGATTGTTGTGACACATTCTGGGTTGGCTGATCAAGGAGACTTTGCTGGTTGAAGCATCCTGTTGACCGCCGTAACGCACCATCACATTTTTCTGTTTCTGGTTTGTCTTCTATAAGATCCACTGTATATGTTATATCAGCATTTTACTTAACCATTTGTGTGATTGCTGTAATAAAAGTAAAGTTGCATCAAGCATAGAACATCTACAAAAATTTACATGGAATCAGAGCTGAGGTGAAGACAAGCCCTATCTTTAGCAATCACTATCTGAGAAAATGGGTTCCACAAGTTATGAATTCAAGGAGAATGACAAGCTGACTGGAAGGGATGACTTCCATGCCTGGAAGATGATATTAGATCTCAAATTGGAAGACCATGATCTCATGGATCATGTACTAGGTAAGATACAAGAACCTCCATCCAATGCTACTGTTGCTACTAAAAACAAGTATAAGAAGGGGGAGATCAAAGCAAAACTGATGATCAGGGAATCCATACATAAAAGTCTACTTGCCTATATATCTGAGCAAGGCATATCCAAGGAGATGTATGATAAATTGATCCTTATGTTCAAAGTAAACAATGTGAACCAAGTGCTATTCCTCAAGAATAAATTGAAGAATATGAAGAAGGGCCGGGATGAGTCTGTTTAAGCTTACTTTCTGAAATTGACCGAAACAAGGAACAATCTGCTGGCTATTGGGGAGACAATAGCCGATCGTGAGATGGTTCTCACCGCACTTGGAGGGCTCCCATATGAATGGCAAGTATTCACAACTACCATTCTCAATAATAATACCATTCCTAACTTTGACGAGCTTCTGTCTAGATGTATGCAAGAAGAAACAAGGATGAAGGAATTCGAAAATGACAGAAATGCTGCCTATGGTGTTCATTCTCGAAAGAAGAACTTTGGTGGTCCTAAGGACAAAGGAAGAACAAGGGCTCAAGAAAAGAAGGGTAAGTGTTTCACTTGCCATAGCCCTGGTCACTATGCTAGAGAATGTCCCTTCAAGAAGGATTCTCCCGATAGTGATGATAACAACAACAACCGAAGGAATGGGAATCGAAGAAACGACAAATCCAAAGGAAAGAGGAAGGCTCCCTCTGGTGGAAACAATCAACCTTCTAAAAGGTCTAGAAACTCCAGGTATGAGGAGTCTAATGCTGTTGATAAAATAAATGAGTATATTCTTGTATCTGCTCTCTCTGCTACATCTCCGCCCGACACTATGGATGTCTGGCTAATCGATAGTGGTGCCTCAAGACACATCACTGGATTCAAGGAAGCACTCTCTGACATGGTTGAGAGGGATACTAATCTAGAAATTATCCTTGAAGATAATGCCACATATCCCGTGAAAGGGACAGGGACTGTGACTCTCCACTTGTCTCAAGGACAAGTCCTACATTTGCAAGATGTACTCTATGTACCGAAATTGAAGAAGAACCTTGTGTCTGTATCAGCCATGGAAGACAAAGGGTTCAATGTAACATTCACTGATGGAAAGGTGCTCATGTGGAAGAAGAGCTTCAAGGAAGCTATCTCGATTGGTTTTAGAGTTGGCACACTCTACCAGGTTGGAGGGAGTCCGCTGGGAGCAATGACATGTGATACTATCCGACAAACCGAACTGTGGCACCGAAGGTTTGGACACCTTCATTAATTTCCAAAGTCAGGCATCCCTGTCACCACCTTCCTTGCTTCGGGAAGGGCCTTGTAATCATGAAGGTGTATGTAAGGGCTGTGCCGAAGGAAAGCATACAAGGGGACCTTTCCCCTCAAGTGTCACAAAGACATCTGATATTTTGCAACTGGTCCATTCTGATCTATCTGGTATGTTGCCCGTGACATCCCTGGGAGGATGTTCCTACTACATGACATTCACTGATGACTTCTCTCGCAAAACCTCGATATACTTCTTGAAGAAGAAGGATGAGGCTTTCATGTGGTTCCGTACCTTCAAAGCCTTGGTGGAAAATATGACCGGAAAGAAGATCAAGATTTTGAGGACCGACAATGGCACTGAATATGAGTCAAATGAGTTCAAAGACTTTTGCAGAGAAGCTGGCATTAAGAGGGAGACTACTATTGCATATACTCCTGAGCAGAATGGTGTTGCTGAACGCAAGAATAGGACTATTGTGGAAGCTGCCCGTGCCATGCTATGTGACCAGGGTCTACCGAAGTTTCTGTGGGGAGAAGCTGCAAATACTGCTGTGTACATTCAAAACCGATGCCCTCATTCCGCTCTGGACTCCAAAACTCTCGAAGAGGTTTTCACTGGTAAGAAACCTGATGTCTCACATTTTAGAATTTTTGGATGTCCTGTTTATTTTCATGTGCCGAAAGAAAAGAGAAGTAAGTTGGATGCTTCTGGGAAGAAAGGAATGTTTGTGGGCTACAGTGAGACTTCTAAGGCCTATAGAGTCTATGTACCTAGTCAAAGGGAAGTAGAGATATGCCATGATGTCACTTTTGACGAAGATGCTTCCCTGAAGAAAGTAGTAGATCTTCCAAGATCTGAAGAAAATCGTGAAGAAAGGCTTGGAAATCAAGAAGAACCGCAGGATGAGACAATGCCTGATATTGAAGGACCAATGGACCTTATTGATCCATCTCCTTCACTGGGAAAGAGACCATCATGGCTCAGGGACACCCTCGAAGATGCTGAGGGTCATGCTGCCCCAAGGGGGACATTTCGAGAAAGCAAGAAGCCGTGTAGATACCAAGGGTATCTAGCTGCCATGAGTACTATTGTACAATCTGAACCAGGATCTTTTGAGGAAGCCGTAAAGCATCAAGTCTGGAAGGATGCTATGCACGAAGAATATGAGTCCATAATGAAGAATGATGTCTGGGATGTGGTCTCGAGGCCTAAGGACAAATCAGTTGTCACCGCAAAATGGCTCTACAAGATCAAACATGGATCTGATGGGAGTGCTGAAAAATTCAAGGCAAGATTTGTTGCCCGTGGCTTCTCTCAAAAGGAAGGAATAGACTATGATGAAATATTTGCACCTGTGGCACGATATACCACCATTCGATCAATCATAGCCCTTGCTGCTACGCAAGGATGGAGTCTTCATCAGATGGATGTCAAGACCGCTTTTCTGCATGGTGCAATAAAAGAAGAGGTGTATGTAGAACAACCTCTGGGATTTGAAGTTCAGGATAGAGACACTCATGTCTGCAGGTTGAAGAAAGCCCTCTATGGGTTAAAGCAAGCACCCAGAGCTTGGTACGAGAGGATGGATAGTTACTTGATGAAGTTGGGCTTCACTCGAAGTAATGCTGATCCGAACCTTTACTTCAAGGTTGTACAGGGGAAGCCTCTCATTCTAGTGCTATATGTGGATGACCTCTTCTTGACAGGTGCTGACCCTCTCATTCATCAATGTAAGAGGGAGCTCGCTGCTGAGTTCAAGATGGAAGACCTAGGACTGATGCACTACTTCCTAGGCCCGGAGGTCTGGCAGAGACCTGGAGAGATTTTCCTTTCTCAAGGAAAATACATTGTGAAACTTCTAGAGAGATTTGGTATGGTGGACTGCAAGTCCGTGTCAACACCGATGGAACTCAACTTCAAGACGTTGAGTGGCAGCGCTGCTGGGCCTATCTTGGCCAATCCTACTGAGTATCGTCAACTCATAGGAGCTTTGATGTTCTTAGTGAACACCCGACCGGATATATGTTTTGTAGTGAACACTTTGAGTCAACAGATGGTTGAGCCTCATCACTTTCACTGGGTTGGTGCCAAGAATCTTCTGAGATATCTTCGGGGCACGATAAACCATGGGCTGAGATACACTGCCGGGAGTGTGACACTCCGTGGATATACCGATGCCGATTGGGCTGGCAGTGTGGTGGATCGTAAGAGCACATCGGGATGCTGCTTCAATCTTGGTTCTGCTTCGATCTCATGGATGAGCAGGAAGCAGAAGTCGGTGGCTTTGAGCACCGCGGAGGCCGAATACATTGCTGCTAGTATGGCCCGTTGTGAAGCAGTTTGGTTGCGGAAGCTCTTTAGTGAGCTGTTTGGACATGTGCTAGATACCACTGTGATACTCTGTGATAATCAGAGTGGGATTCGTATGACTGAGAATCTTGTGTTCCACGACCGATCCAAGCATATTGATATCAGGTACCACTTTATCCGGGATATGGTACAGCGAGGCGCCGTAAGGCTCAATCATATAGGAACTGATGAGCAGGTCGCGGATATTCTCACTAAGCCCTTGGGGAAGGTCAAGTTCCTAACCTTCCGTGAGAGTCTTGGTATCGTGGAACCACCCTATGATGTGGGTCCTGTTGGACGATGAGCTCTGGGAGCTCTGGGGGGCTTTGGGGATAGCTTCTCGGAGCTATAAGCACTCATAATGCTTCTGCCCCACCGTTGTGATTATTGAGCTGGTTCGCCTCTCATTTATCTATGCCCCGTATGCATCCTACCCATTGAGTTCAGGGCTCATGGGAAGTACCTCTCATTTGGCCAATGAGGTGGGAAAAGCTAGAGACTAGTAGCAAATACTGATGGACGCATCAGAGATTGCCGTACTCTCTATCTAGGATGGCACGGTCCAACCACTTGATCTCGGATCAAGTTTAGTGAGGTCTGGGACCTCTGCCTGACTTCGGGTCAGATGAACCAACTTCGGGTTGGTTGGAGACTCTTTGTGAGTCTGATAGAGGTTTAGAACCTCTGGGCTGAATATGTCAGCCGGGGGATGATGTCTTTGTGACTGACCCACTTCTGTTCTGAAATAAAGAGGCCAGCAAAGCAAGTTACGGCGGGATGACGCACGATGTTTGATTGCATTGATGGATGGAGTTCTCCCTAGTTGAGAGGGAGTGTTAAAATTGGACAACTAGGTCCAAACTCCATGTTGTGATGCTCAGATGAAGATACCGATATTTTTATTGGATTCCTCTTTCGGAGAGGTGTAAGATCCATATAAAATTTATCTTAATTCGATGAGCAGAATATTTATTTTGAATTTATTATTTATAATAAATTATATGTGCAGGTCGGCCTTAAGGTTTTACACCCCCAGCAGATGTGTCACACACCTCAATGATGGATATAAATACAGGCAAAGTTGGAGAGCATTTCACAACAACTTAACTCACATCTTCTTCACTCATCTGATCTAGTACGAGCTCCTTGGAGGACAATTTCAGCTCACACGTGGGAAGAAGGACAAATCCGTACGGCCAAGTAGAAGGACGAAAATTCTGCAGCTAGGGTTTTCAAGGAAGTTTGACCAGCGTTGACTTTGGTCAACGCATGGTCCGAAAGGGCTGAATTTTGTTGGAGAATTCGATTTTGGGAGGCTGTACACATTGGCACAGAAATCGAGGTCAAAAGGTTGACCGAACTTGTTGCTGCGTTGACTTTTAGCTTGCTGCCCTGCGTTGACTTTTTTGGACAGCGTTGACTTTTCTGGAGTTGACTTGGGTTGACTCAGTAGCTGATTTGAGGATTGTTGTGACACATTCTGGGTTGGCTGATCAAGGAGACTTTGCTGGTTGAAGCATCCTGTTGACCGCCGTAACGCACCATCACATTTTTCTGTTTTTGGTTTGTCTTCTATAAGATCCACTGATATGTTCTATCAACATTTTAATTAACCATTTGTGTGATTGTTGTAATAAAAGTAAAGTTGCATCAAGCATAGAACATCTACAAAAATTTACACATTGTTTCTGTAATAATTTATAAGTAAACAGTGAACACATAACTCCTCTACTTGACAAGTCTATGGCCTCAAACCATAGGCTTTCAGTTAACTCATTCAGGGAGAGTTCATGGCAGAAGAAATTGTGCACTAGTTTGACAAGGAGATGGTATCTATGAATCGGGAAAATGAACCAGTGAGTACAGGTTTGGATGATGCTGCCAACTGTTATGCTTTATCATGTATCCTTTTACCAGAAAAAAAAGGGCTACCAGGTAATAATGATGATGGTTATGCTGAGTCCTAAACTGTGCCTTCAGGGAGATTACTTGTTGTTCGAGCTTCACAAGACTATGATAGTATTTTGTGCTACAAGTTTGGGCGATGACAAATCTGAGGTGAGGTATTTTTTCACAAGAAACTGCCCAGAATTCTGAGCTTTCCAACAGTGATCCGAGCTAATATAGTGGTAGACTGTAGTTGTTCTGGTCTTGAATAATAATTCAATCAAACAATTTAACCCAAATTGTAATTCATTTATGTTTCTTAGTCACTGTGGATGTATGTATTGTTTGTGCGGCTGTGGTTATAGTCAATAAATTGGATGACGTCAAATGGTGCTTTTGGTGATTTTTAAGCTATTTATAGTTGTTTTTTTTCTTTCCAACAGGAGTCTTGTAATTTAAGAAATTGGGTTTCTTTTGCAGTATCGGTAAGAGATGGATTCTAGGTGAACGAGTTGCAGAATCAGTCCATCTTTGCGATTGAGATACCCTTGCGTTTTTGGTTGGTTGATTTTTTGTGATGTTGCTAGAGTTCCATTCGGTCATTCCAGAACCAGCGATGGAGAGATAGAAATATTCGATGAACTGTCAAGTTTTATTCTATGCTATTATAACGATTTATAATTATTAATTGTACATTTAAGTTTAGGACCTAGGTTATATGGCATTTCCTTGCCATATATTTTCTGGCCTTACAACCTTACAACAATAATGAATAATATTATAAATTTAAAATTTTGGGTAGCATCGGATGTGCTCTAGCTCCGAAATTTTGTGGAGGGGTTAGAGCACATGAGATCTCCAAGTCCTAGAAATCGTTTGGTTAAATTCCACCTAGAGTAAAATTTATTCAAATAGTTAATTATTCTTAATGGAGCCTAAGTTAAAACTTAGGGAATTAAAATAATTAAAGTGAATTAATTTAACATGTGGGTGAGAAGCTTCTAAGTGACGAGGATCAAGTCTAATTTAATCTTAGTCATTGATTAAGGATTAGATCACGGTCGTTAGTTCATCAATAGGAAAAATGAAAAGAAAGGCTTGAGGGTTAGTTGCAGAACACACACACGGAGAGCAACACTTGAGCAAAGTCGAAATTCTGGGGTGTTGTTTGCTGAGAATTTCGGAGTGAGCTTGCAGTGCAAAGAGGGGCAGTTCGGCACCGAGACTTCCGTCCAGGGCCGAGAATACAATTGCAAAGAGGCAGAGCAACAACAGGAGAGACAACACAACACCAGAGAAGGTGATGCAGGCCCAAAAGGGTGACGTAGAGTCAGAAGGGTGACGCAGTCACTGAAGAGGTTGCGTTGGGGTTTCAGTGGGGTAGATTAGGCAGAAATTCAGTGAATCGATTTCTGAGCCAGGAAGGCTCATGAGGGTGATGTGGCTCCTAGAGGAGGTGATGCAGTCTTCGCGCAGAGCTTGTTGTAGCCATCGCTGCGCAACACTCGGGACAACGCAGTCACCTGTGGGGTTTCTTCATTCAGTTGCTGGATCAACCAATGTATCTGTCTCTGGATAGTGGTACTTCTGCCGGGATTTTCTCTGTTGGGTGAGCCGGAATTGGCACCCTAGATTGTATTCAGAAATCTGCGAAACAATAAAATCCTCATATCTGTTGCATCAGTTTTCCTGCATTGGGTTTTTTCGGGGACGTTAGTCCAAAAATAAGTGTGTCCTTTGTGTGATTGTCTCATTTATTTTTTAGTACTTGATCTGTATACCGGCGTAGGTTGCTTAGTATTTGCATTAATATTTTACTGAAGTATTCAGAAAATAACTTGTTAAATGTAAAATACAAGTAGGTAATGCAAATAAGATAATTGCAGTAGGATATTTGTTTGTAAGATTCATAAATTTTCATAGTGCCATGTGCCACATCATCCATTGATTGTCTTTTTGCCATAGGAAATAATTTTTTAGTTGATGGAAAAGGTCCACATTCCTTGAATATTTGATTTGACCAAGGGAAAGCTGCCCCATCACCTCCCCATGGGGTTTTTACCCACAAATTGGGTCCTTCAACTTCAATCGAACGAAACTTACAAACTGTGAAGTATCTCATTGCGTGCCACATACCACCGAAAACAACTTGACGAGGAGAATCTAATGATAATGATTTCCAAGACAAATGCATGGATCTATTGCTTCAAAAACCTCCAACAAGTGCGGTGTACATTCATCACCCAGGGAACCCAACCCCTAGAGCTAGGGTTTCCAGCCATCCTACCATTGGAGCTTCCAACTTGATGCAATCCAGAAAAACATTAAGAGTGTTCATTAATAGATATTGGCATCAATGACAACACCATTCGATAATCTCCTCCTTTGTCATGGATGGCACCATATACTCTTTCTACGAGTACAACTCCCCCTGACTTTATGCCTTGATCTTCTTCTCTTGATTTCTCTCCCACTTTGACATCAATGGAAAAGGGTGACTCCCCCTGACAAACTGCCTACTTCCTGTGGACCTCTAATCTGCTTGTGCTCCTCCACACAAGAAGCCTTCTTTTGTCTTCCTTCAAGGTACCTCATCTGCTTCGAAATGCCTTGATTAAAACTTGTTGCAATAAGCAACTTATCTCCCTCTGTCATGTTATGCTTCATACAGATTACCATTGTTGACTCTACTTGTCAATATGGATCAACTTTGCTTACCAAAACTGCTACACTGAAACTATCTTTAATGCTTCTTCATATCTGCAACTAGTCAACCTGTCAAAATAGTTCTTTAAACGTGCAACTATTTCCGCATAGACTCCTCCTCTTATATTATGGGAGTCATAGTTATGGCATTTGTAACATTCAATGTTGGGCTTGAATAATGGAGCATACGACACATACTTCCTATTGTCAAAGTCGTCATGAAACCTGTCTTGTGATCCTGCAAACCTGCTTCTAGGGTTTTGATTCCATTGATAATGTCTTTGATAATTGTACCTATCATAAGCTTTACAATTCCTAGCCATATGTCCAAAGTTAGTACATGAAAAACAATGACCATTAAACAAATCAGCATACCTAGATGAGTTATCTTGTCTGGATGATCTTTTGTATTCACTTTTTCTTGGAGAAGGTACGGCCTCTTGTTGATCATTGTCCTTGAATCCTTCAACATTACTTGGAGCCGCAATATTTTTAATCTTCTTTTGTCCTTCATTTTGACTTGTCCCTTGACCGTTGATGAACTCATCCAATGCTCTAGAGCTACTAGCAAAGCTCTATTGGAAATTTTCTTTCTATGCTTCCAGCCGTACATAGACTATCTCTGCTTCTAAATCTTTCCTTACTTTGTTTCTTTCTTCAAGTTCTCTTCTGAGTGAGTCTTCAACTTTTCTGGATTCTTCCAGCTGCACTTTAAGGCTGATGATGATATTTGTTGATTCTTCGTTCTTCTTATTGAAACTTCCGCCATGTTCTTTTACATCTTTCAGTTCGGCTTCCAAGGATTTGATGTTTCCTTTTTCAACCTTAAGCTCCTTTATAACTCTGACCATTTCGTTTTGAAATTCAATCTCGTTCATCTCTTCTTCATCTCCTTATTCTTCTTCTGGAGCTTCCTTCCTGTTGTCCTTTGCCATTTGGACCATAATTAGTTTCAATTTCCTACAAAGACTTTGGACCATAATAGTATTAATTTAGAAGATCCCTCTAGGACCGCTTATGTAACCTTAATTTTACTTTTGGACCATAGTATTAAATTTAATTGAAAATCCTTCCTTTTCCTTGTGATAATTAAGGTTACCCTTTCCTTAAGTCATCCTTCTTCTTCTAAGAAGATGTGCCATAGTCCAATTAATGTAATGTTGCCACATCATCACATGCTGGGGCTTGGATCATATGATTGGGGATTGACGTCTCTCTTAAACAGTTTCGTAAGGCCGAAATTGTGGCAGTTATTAATTTTGTGCCATATCCAAGTTTATCTGTGCATGAACAGGAGCCCTTCAAGGTGGTCCAATCTCATACCAAGGCCAGACAAAGATCTGGATCAGGACGAAGTTCTGAAGTAAACACGGGCGGGTTTTTTGGAAGAGTTTGAAGCAAACCATAGTTCAATCACCCACTTAGACAACTCGCTATCTTCCTGAGGCAAGTCGGGTTGCATTCCTAAGTTTAGTTGCATTTGGGTCAGCTCTGTGGCAGAATAATGGTTTGGTCCTGAAGCTATTCAAGTAATTTAGGTACTTTGGGTCAGAGTTAGAATACTTGTAATTAGTGAACATGTTCCGCTGAATTCAGAATCAAATTGGAATTGATTGGGATTGTACTGGACTGTTGAAATTGGGCCACACAATTACTGTAGAATTGATGACTAGTTTTATGATTTAGTGTGTATAAAAAGAGAAGTACTGTTGCTGAAGATTATATTTGTATTGGAATAGTCAATGATATTGGTGAAAGAAAAAGGATTTTGATAGAAACCCTAATTGCTTAAGAAACCCTACGGCAAATTTTTTCCAAAGAATTTACACTCCCATAGACTTATTCAGATGAGCATCTAAATATTGAAAGATTCTACCTGAATGTTGAAATGTTTTTTTTTGGCTCTTCTTTCAAATGATTTCCTTCTTCTCACAGTTTTCTCATTGACATCTTCTCTTCTCTATTCGCCATCCATTTTGAAATCTGGTAATGGTTTTCTTGACTGGTACCACTCTAATACCATGTTATAATAGTAAGAATAACAGTCTATATTTAAGGTCGTGATCTAGCCAAACACAAAATCAATATATGAGACCCCCTTGTTTGTGGGTCAAGGGACCCCCTCCATGCAGTGATTTGATTGCTTAGCCTACATAGGTGTACATACCCTATCGCCCTCTATATTTGAACATGTGACCTCCAAGCAGGAAACATGTTCTTAACCATTAGGCATACAATAACAGATGTGTGGAGAGAATAACAAATGTTTAATAGATTAATACAGCAGCAAATACATTAATGGGAGCCAGATGTAAGTCAGCCACATACACGTACCACTTTCTTAAGTTTGATCATCTCTCAATACAACATAAACAGCACTCTGATACATTTATGGTGGTTTGACCACCTAACCCTCACATTATAATCATATTTGTCACATGTCACAGTAACTTAACATAATGTTTACTTTCATATTATGTGGGATCTCAGTGTTTGTTGCACCACAAAACTAAGAGTTTCTTTTGACTATTGAGCAAGTTTTTGCTCTCCTCACTCTGCAATTAGAGGAATGCTTTAGTTCTTACCCTAATCCATCTTGGTTCATATCAGATTGGGGCATACAGCATTCAGTTAATCCAAAGAGGAAACATCATCTCGAGTCATGCCCTAGAGTCCAAGGTCAAACACCACAAGAAGGATAACAAAATGATAATATATACCTTAATGATAAGATCCTAGTACATAGAATCTAAATCATACTTATAGTATTTATCAATAACAAGGTAATAAGTTGTAGCGTATATTAGGAGGTATAATAATACCTCTCGACACTATAACAGTAACTTCCTGTCTATTAACCACTCTTATGCCCTGCATATGAACCAGGAGAATGCACTCTCATTAATAAATGGCTGCAGACTGTATCTGTATCTATGTATTGTTTTTAAAACAATAACGGACACACTTGTCACTGTGGACTTGACTGGTTGGTCAAGCAAGGGTGGTGATATTCCGTCTAGCAGGGTTGAGTTCCCTCCAATAGTGCCACATGTTTAGCCACCTGAAAAGCCGGGTGCCTTCATGGCCATGTAATCAGGGAGGCATAGTGATGGACAGTTCCTATCCTTTGTGATAATGGATTTCCACCTCAGTGTTGATTGAATGGCACCAAATGTTACATAGGAAGCATCTTAAGAATTTCCTTTTCAATAATCAGCAGATGAAATGCACATTTTGATTCTTTGTATAAAACTACCTACATACCTTCAAAAGTTGCAAATCTTCTTCCACTAATTTAGCATCACCTTGGGAGAAAACTCGTGAAGGCCCTCCATCCAGTAACACCCGTACCAGGCCATCCTGAAGCGAGAAGACATATTCTTGAAGAATGCATATTCAATGAAAACAAACACCTTAATTTAAAGAAAGTGACAAAATAAAGATATGCCCATGTACAAACCAATGATGCTTGAAGAAGCCCTATAACAACTCTATCTCTCAATGGATCCACAATAACATCACACAGTTCTACCAGCACCTGCGGTAAAAATCACAGTAAACATGTGTCAAAGCTGACAGAATGCTTCACAATTCCTTGAGAGGACTGAAACAGGCAAAGCCAGAAGAAAAAAAAAAGAGTCCTTGGTCATTTCGATTTACAGACTTCCATTTGCCAAAGAATCGGGAAATCACAGTGCTCATGTATAGACAAAAAAAAAATGAGAAGACTAAAACAATAGAAGACACCCAACCGAATCAAGGCCTTGAAGCACCATATCCATCCGTGCTTGTGAGACACTGGTTTTGTACAAACCATCGATAAAAGATTCCCTCATATCCCAAAAGATTATTTTTATGCCTGAAAACACCAAAATGAACATGATGATACAAAGCACCCAATTACATCCTTTCTATCTTAAAATAAGAGTTACGAGATTCAAAATAAACAAAAGAAAAGGGAATTCCCTGATGGAAATCCATGCTAGTATAGGCATGTTGACATAAACCATACAAAAGAAGATAATATATTTTTGAAAACGAACAAGGATATCACTGGATAGTTTTTTAAATTACTATGAAAAAAACACATTACTAACAGAGTTACCTGTGAACTCGCATATTCTATCTATGGCTGCATTAACAGCTTTTCTGGTGCCATCAAAAGCTGTTGAAAGTACATCTATTGGTCTGTTAGCAATAACACGCCTCGGCTTGAGATCACTGTCGATTGAGCTTCGCCCTAGTTACCATAAGAAGAACACCTAGATTTTGAGTGAAAGAATATGATAGAAATAATGCAATTATCATTTTTGTTGCTTACCTCTTGCATTCCATCTCTTATTTTCTCTACGTTTATGCACATATGATATAGGTTAAAAGATAACAAAAATATTGTTATCTTCACTGTGAGCACCATGTCATGGGATGATATGTTATATGTTAAAATATACTGCTACTGGGAGCAATGAGAAGCATGCCACTATATAATGCCAACAGACCTAACCAGATATTGTTCTATTAATGATCACACAGAAGTGCATAGCAATAACTATATGTTTCATGTAATTACTATTATGTATGACTAACAAGATGGCTGATGTTGCTTAATTTCCACATCTTTGAGGATGCATCTCTTTCAGATTTTGAAGGACTAAATCAACTTTTTAGTTGTTGTCTTGGCACCACCCCTGAGAAATTATATATAGATAAACGATTCTTCTATAATTGGATGGAGATGCTTGACACAATCTCTTGACTGCTGGTCGTATACATGTATTTTACCAGTCCCATTGAAAACAAGTTACCCTTGATATTATTAAATTTCATTATTTCTTTGTTCTTTCCATAATAATGATTATATGGAAACTATAATAACCTAAAATTTCTGAAAAAAGTCCATCTTTCAATCGCCCTTTACAGAAAGCTTCCCACCTTGATTCTAGACATAAAGGTATAAAGAAAGATGAGCAAACAAGAAGACAATGTAGTTGCCTAGGACAATGAAATAATCCCAAGGGTGCAATGAGGAATACCCTAAACCAGATCATATTACAGAATGAGGACTCCCTTCTGTGGTGACATCATAAAAGATCCGGCAGTTGGACAACAGTCAGGTTACGAAATTTAGAGGCCCGCTTGGTTAACTCCATTCAGGCATTAGACTCTGGGTCAGACACTAGGGCTATAAAAAAATGTTAACCATAAAAATAATAGATATTGCATTTGCTCGAGTATAGTTAGCCTTAGGGAAACAATGTGAACAAAAAATAAGGGCTTCGAGAGATTAAAATCACCTGCCATAACATTCTCCTGAGGTCTCTTTTGTGCCCAGCGTTCTCGAATGCTATCCTCAAGCACATTCAGATGGAAAACGGCATACTACACATTGAGAAGGACATCTGTTAGACACATTTGGAAATTTGAAGTAATTTCAGTTACATTGAGAGATGGACAAAGTGCATATACAAAAGTTAATGAACAATAAGACCAGTTATCTAATATGCATCCATTTGTCAATGTATCTCTCAGCTAACCTATTCCCCTTACAAAAGAAATAAGTTCCTTGTATTATTATATCAATCGCATTATCTCTAGCCACATCCAACACAAGATATTTAGGAAGATATAAGTTACCTAGTGAAAGACAAGGCTAATGGTAGTAATTATGTCAAATCTAACAGCTTTGTCTAATCCAAATGCCATTTCCACTCTCTACTATCCTCCTACCATTCAGCTTACATGGCCTTTCATCAATAGAGAGGTCAAAAAGATTTCTGAGCTGCTTCTAGAAAACAGCCATCTTCTTGGTCAAGGCAGCCACATAAAGAAATTAAGCACACGGAATAAGTGTCAACCAATAAAATTAAATTGTAATTCAGTATAACAGAAGGATAAGATCTTTATTAACCCCAGCAAGCAATTAATCACAATATACATGACACCTGATCAGGATTTTGTTTGTAATTGGTTACTGGGATTTTTAGAACAATTACTGTAGCATGCTTCCAAGTCTTATGGTAGAGTAGATTGTAGTGTGTCTTCTTCCCTTGCTATTTGTTGAAATTTGGGGCAACTATGGGACAAATTTCCCATGAGAAACCCATCTACCCCAAAAGAAGATCATCATGCCCCAAAGGTGAATTCAAATTGATAAAGAAATATTATTATTAATGTGGCACAAATCAACATGGGAAAGCAATCATTAAAGACATGTGAAAAATATATTTAATATTATTTTGAGCGAAATTTGAATTTAAGAATTTCCCTCCAATATTTGCAAGTTGGCTCAAGTCGGCCTCACATGCAAAGGACCTCATTGGCACCAAAAGGCACCCCATCGATTTGTATATATAAAAGATCCTATGGCTCATTTGGTTCATCGCATCATTGAGAGGAATGATCTATAGTGGCTCGCTGTAGCTCACACTCTATAACCCACATCTCTATGGCTCTCGATTATTATATGGTTCACATTATTTATGAGGATCGTTATTTATTAATGAGTGGCTCGAATATCATTTTATGTGGATCGTTACTTTTACGGTGGCTCGCATCTTGCCCACAGAGCTTCTACAACTCGCATTCTATCTCATAGTGGCCCGCATATTCCCTACAGTGACATCCTCTGGATCAATGTTTCAGATCTAGTTATTTGTGGCACGCAATTTCTACATAGTGGATTTGATCAATGGTTCGGATCTAGTCCTTTGTGGCACACAATTTCTTTACAGTGGCTTGGATCAATGAGGCGTGCATTAGTTTTCCTATTCTTCGCATCAATAGTGGCATCACAACTCTTACAATGGCATTGCATCAACAGTAGCACCGCATCTCTTATAGTGGCATCACATCAACAATGGCATCACATCTCTTATATAGTGGCATCATTATACGTACAATAGCTTGCTTATACAATGGCTTGATTACATACCCCTGAGGCTTGCATATAGTAATTTCAATAGCTCGATTTTTGTATCTTTGTATGGCTCGATTTTTGTATCTTTGTGTGGCTTGACTTTTGTATCTATGTGGCTCGACTATGATCAACTTCATCTCTATGTGGCTCGATGGATCGACTTTATCTCTATGGCTTGCAACCTTGCAATATTTGCAACCTATCCATGATTATCTATATAATATTTCAGGAAGACCTTCAGATAATGATTATATAATATTGTTTGGATATGACAATGGAGAATGATCACAGTGACCCATAACAATTAATATATGAATGTAACCTTTATGCATGAGAATGATCTTGGTATGACAGCGATCAATATATGGTACGACAACGCTCTTTGATATGTGACAGTAATCTTCATGACAATGCCTTAGTTATATGACAAAGATCTATATGGCAGTGCCCTTGTTACTTAACAGTGACTCTGATAAATGACATTGCCCTTGTTACATAATAGTCACTTTGATAAATGACATTGCCCCTGTTACATAACAGTGACTCTGATAAATGACACTGACAGTGACCTTGATGTAGTGATGGCACTTTGATGTATGTTAGTACATTTGTGTTATGTCAATGACTATGACAGTACAATATGGCTTGTTGTTGGATTGGCCCTAGGTGGCCTAATGTGGTTGATGTCTCATGATATTTATACTTTGTATCTCAGCTGAACATTTGATGAATATGTAAGAATAATTTGGTTGGGTTTTCCCCCTTGTGGGGTTTTACCCTGGTCTCTGACCTAAATCTTGGTGTCTCTATTGCACATGTTTTTCTTCTATTGTTATTTACTATTTTGTTGCTTTGTTGATGTTATTATTCTCTCTACATAATTGCTAATGATGAAATGATGTTATGGGGTGAATGTTATATGAAAATGTTGAAAAAGTTTAAAATTGCAATTATCTACAATAGGGAATAATCTAGCCCTATAAAAATTAACATGGTATCAGAGCTAGGTTGAAGAAAAGTCATTGAAGATCACTTCTATGAAGACACCTATGATGAAGTTTATGATCAAAGCTGAATGAAAGCAATGAAGATGGTGGAGACCTAAAAGAATGCTAGGTGTTATGAATATTTTATTAATTATTAGTGAGATTAGTTATCTTAGGTTATTAACTGAAAAGGCATGATCAAAGATCATGCCTCTTCGCCAAGGGACACCTTGAGGCTATATTTAAAGCCTAGGCGATCCCTCATTGTAATCATCTCTTATCTCATCTTTTCATCATTAATAATATATATTTATCAGTTTTACCAGAGTTTTTACACTCCATTGGTATCAGAGCCATCGCTCTTAGGGATCTGTGTGATCACCCAAAATTAAGGAATTACAAGAAAATTCCAAAATTGCAGATTTTTTTTAAAAACCAAGTGCTTGTGGGAAACAACATTTGTTTTTAAAAAAAAAAATAAGGAAGAAATATATATATAATATATATATATTAATAAAATTAAAAGAAAAAAGAAAAAGTAAAAAGAGAGATATACGTACATGGAAGACAGTAAAATTAAAAAGGAAGAGTAAAAGTAAAATTAAAAAAGAAGAGTAATAGCTCGTGGTTTTGGGGCCCATGGTATTAAAAACCCATTTCCCATTTTCAAAACAACGTGCCTTTTCAAAACAAAGTGACCTTTAAAAACAACATTATATATATATTATAATTACATAATTCATTTATATATATATAATTCTCATTTAATAATTATATATATAATAATTATATAATTAAATTATATATATATAATAATTATATAGTTTAAAAAATAATTATTATTAATTAATTAATTAAATAAATATTAATTAATTAATTAATTCAAAAATTAATTAATTAATCAAATATTAATTAATTAATTTTAAAGAAAGGAGAAAAGAAAAACTGGCAAAAGAGTATTTCTCACCTCATATCTGTTCAATATGTCTTTATCTACGATGACAATTGATCAAATCAAAAGCTTAGTAAAGCTAAAACGAAGGGAGGCCACAGAAAAGCTTAGCAAAGCAATGAACAGGATGTCAGAACTCTGCAATAAGTTAGATGATAAAATAGATAAGTTAAGTCAGACACAATCCCCGATCTCTCCTGACAGGGAACAAACTCAACAAAACAATGCCACAGATTCAGGAAACTCAGAATAGCATCAGGAAAAAATTGATTTTCCACATCACCCGGAAGATACAAATGTTTGTACACAACAAGCTGTTCCATCTCCAGAATTGAACGAAACATATGAAGCTGATATAACGACAGAAGCTGTTATATCCAAAGCCACTGATATAACAACAGAAGCTGTTGAGGCCTTCGGTGATGAAGCAGATGTGGTTGTTAAGAATGAAGCATTTGATGATGAGGAAAAGTTACATCAGACAATAATTGTCGGTAACTTAACTCTAAATCTTAAAAGGAATCACAAAAAATCACCAGCAGAACAAGGAATGGCTGGGAAACATGAAAAAGTATTCCAAGATCTACCCATAAAAGTGTCTTCCAATAGGAAAATCAAACGTCCAATAGAAGTCAAGACAGTATCCAACTCTGTCGATATCAGATCTTTTCACTGTCCACATCACCAACAAATGGAGCTCGAGAAGATGCTTCACGATCTTTTTAAAGTGTGGGAAGCAAGAGCTCATCGCTTGAGAAAACCAGACATTCGTCAACATTGTCCGTCATTACGTATGCTTTGAGGACAAAGCATCTTAAGAGAGGGGCAATGTTATGAATATTTTATTAATTATTAGTGAGATTAGTTATCTTAGGTTATTAACTGAAAAGGCATGATCAAAGATCATGCCTCTTCGCCAAGGGACACCTTGAGGCTATATTTAAAGCCCAGGCGATCCCTCATTGTAATCATCTCTTATCTCATCTTTTCATCATTAATAATATATATTTATCAGTTTTACCAGAGTTTTTACACTCCATGAATATTTTATTAATTATTAGTGAGATTAGTTATCTTAGGTTATTAACTGAAAAGGCATGATCAAAGATCATGCCTCTTCGGTTAATAACCTAAGATAACTAATCTCACTAATAATTAATAAAATATTCATAACACTAGGGTTTGAAGGAAATCCTAGAGAGACCTTTTGTTCTTGTAAATAGAAGCTAAGGTTTGGGAGAAACCCTAGAAGTGGCCTTGAAATGGGAAAGAACTGGTATGATTCAAAATTGTTCATAATATGATATGATATGTAAGAAGCCATTCAATTATTCAAGTACCTATGACAGATTCTGAGAAACCCTAGATGGACTTGTCTCCTACCATATAGGAGATGATATGGATTCAGATCCAGTGATCATCTTGTACATTGATAAGTTGGGCTTGGCTGCCGATGAAAAAGATCAAGGATACAAGTGATGTTCAAGAAGAAGCATTTCTTCTTTTGCAGATGACTTTGACATATGATTGATGATCAGTGGCGCAGGATCAAGAGGGAGTTGATAGCTTCCTACAATCCTTGTTAAAGATAAGTACTTTCAAAAGCTAATGTTATTTCTTTGTGACATTTCTCTTGTTTAGATTTACTGTTATAGACTATTGTTTATTCTTCCTACATGAGTATTTGAATGCTTCTAACTTCTTGGATGAGGATGTGATCCATCTTGAGGATCACCAAAATGCAAAGTAATGAAGAGAGATTAAACTCCAAGAGGGAGTAGTGCAGGAAGTGTAATGAAGGATGAGGGAGTTGGTACAGGAAAATGAAGGAGCCACTCTTATATCTAGAGAAGAAAGACAAGCTTGTCTTATCATCAAGTACACTTTCATCATGTTCATTTGCTTTGCTACCATTGCTCTTGCTCTTGCTCTTGCTATGGGAGGAACAGGTACATCTGATGAATGTGAGGAACAAGTCCTCTATATCGAAATTGAGGAGGATGTTGAGCCATCCCATGATTAGGAATGGCACTTGAAAGTACACAAGAGCTCAGACCTTGAAGGAAGAATTCTAGTCTCTCAGAGTCTCAAGTTGATATCTATGACTAAAAGAGACTTCTTACTTAGAGGATGCAGACCATCATGTAACATTGAGATATTTTGAGATAAGGAAAAGATGAGAAGCAATATGTCCTTCATGCAAGGACCAGTCTAGAAGACAAGATCCAGTAGTGTCAGATACTTCTGCGATATTAAGTTCAACAGTAATAAGGAACATGCTCTCAGAGGAAGAATATTGTGATAAGATCCTTACACCTGTTGCCAAATGTACTATCGTCAAATGTATGTGAAATTAGGTTCCTCCATGATGTACTTAATGAAGAAGCATATTTAATTACAAATTAAAGAAACTCCCATACGGACTAAAGCAGGTCCCCTGGATTTTGCATGCTTGGAATGATGGACATCTAATGCAGACTTCAACCCCTCTTCATGATTGACGGCATGTCTTTGATGTTTGATTTTATATGCTAATAATTTATTTTTTGACAAGATCAGATCATCTCCGTGTTCAATTTCAGAGGAATTTAACCTTTCAATCCAAGGTGATCCACTTCTTAGAAGTATAACAAAGAGATGATGATGACTTCCTTGTTAAGGGAAGTATGTTGTCAGAGACTTGGCATGATGGATTACACTGAAGCAGTTGAGAGAGACTCCTCTTAAAATTTAGATTTCATGGATCCTATAATGAGCACGCAACTCGATGGATCGTTTTTTGTAGTATGTACTCTGAGCTAGATAGAGCCTAGACATGTATATTGGGTTACTATTAAACATGTGTGGAGATATCTACATGAAACTATTAATCATAGACCGAGATACACAGTCGAACTTGATGGATACATTGATGTTGACTAAGACAGAAAATGTTGTTGACAGGAAATGCACATCTGGGTGATGTTGTAGATTAGGTTTGTTACCCACCACCAGTGGGTGACCGCTATGGGAGACAATTTTCTCCTAGATTTGTCTTCAACCAAAAACCAGCAACCCCTTGCAGCCACCTGATAGCACAGTGTGCTACCATTCTCTGCCACCCGAGCTAGTCATTGTGTGCCCTTGCTCATATGTTATGATCATATGTTTGAAGTTGGGCAATCCAACCCCGAAGTACGATTTTTCATTACGTAATTGGGTGTTCATGCTTTCTTTTCTTGGGCACATTTGGGCATGGATTAGTGGGGGGATTAGACAGAAAGAATGGGCTTGGACTGTACTCTTGTACCCTTACATCAACTTGGGGGTTAATCCTGTATCCTAGTCCTGTGGGATCTCCTCTATTGGCTACTAGCATTAGGAGTGTCACTACATGGGAAACCTTGATTTTGATTGCATAGTCTCGCTTCCCAATACCATATATATCACTCCACTTTTCTCATTACAAGCCCTTTTCCACTTTCTCCCCATCTAGGTCCACATTTTCCCATTGGGTCCACAAGGTGCTAGCCTACCCTTCCCCTTGTCGACACCTTAGGTCGGGCTTGGAACAATGCCCCGAAGTTTGATGCAGCTAAAAAGAAAGACAAAAGCATAATATGGCCACATACAACAAGAAATGTACCACAAAATGCAAATGATGGTTAGGACAAAAGAATTTAGCACATTGGCAAAAGCCAAACATGAGCTCTACCCCCTATCATTATTGCCATCACCCTGGTTCCTAGGGCCACTATGAGTGCCCCCTGCATGATTAAGGAACCCGTGATTGTCCCAACCCATGGTGGGCAATGAACTGCCCCACCTTAAGGGGGTGTTCAATGCTACATCTTACACATCATGCTCTCATCCCCTTGAGCCCCGAGTAGTAAAAAGAAGAAAAATCAATAAAGGGATGTTAATTTTAGATTAACATGATATTTTCTTAAGGCAATTACTTCAATGATCCATACAAGCCCAAGTTCAATTCAATGTATTCCATTGGCCATCATATAAATCTTTATCACATTCATTGTAATTGATAAAAGATCATGAATAACATATACCAAAAACAAGCTAAGACAAGAGGACACAGATTCTGGCTCAAGCCAGGGAAAAACCCCAAGATGGGGAAAACGCTTGATCAATTCTTCTTATTATTAATCTCAAATGTTCAACAGAGCAGAGAGATAGAGAGTACATTCAAATTCAAAATTGTCTTGCTATTGTACCATTGACCAAGTGCCAAAGAAACTACCTAGACAAGTATGTGAATTAGCCTTTAAACAGTTGCAGACAAATTTTGCCTTAACCAGTAGTCAATAATTTTCAAAGCTGCTGCATAATAGCTCGAACCTCATTCAATAATCCGACCTTCAATGTTGATAAGTATGAACTCAGAACAACCCAATACAGAGCAACCAATACTGATCAAAGTGATGAGGAACCTTGTGGTCGTAAGTCTGCAATTAGGGATTGTCATCAAGGAGTCCAGATTATCCAGAACTTGTGCTAATGACTGCGGCCTTCCTTCCGAAGAAAGCTACTTCAACTTGCAGTTGAATATCCTCCTTCTAGGTCTCTAAACCATCCCAATTCATTCTGTGTGAATATATCAGCTTCTAGTTGTAAGATCTAGCCCATCAAGCAAGAGAAATAGGGCCAACAGCCTAGACGAAAGAGCCCTCCACAAGTGTGACCTGTTGAGGGGATAAAATAGCCATGAAATTACTCCTAAACCAACCCAGAAATCCTCCTTAAGATCTTCTCCTGCAATGGCCCAGACTTGCATAAGAAACAAAATAACCCAAGACATGCTCTTCGACCTCCTTTCTTGATCTCCAAGTGTTGCAGCCAATTTCAGAGAGAAAATATGTGTTGTTGATGTATCTTATGAAGTGAGAGGACACCTCTTTATATACAATTCGATGGGGACTTGAAGAGACATCCCTTGGGCTTATTGAGCCGACATAAGGTGAGGTTGACCTTGTTAAATTTCGTGTGGGAGAATAAAATCAAAATCCCACTTCTACTTGTCCAAATTTGACAATCTTTAGATCGTTTTTGGTCCTCTCGAAAAGAGGAATTCAATGCTGCAATTATCTTCCTCATAGGAGTTGTCCAAAGTGGAATTTGGCCCTCGTTGCCAATTTTAACACTCCCTCTCAACTAGGGATAATTCCACCTGCCAATCCATCCATCATGCCATCCTGTCGTCATGAACCATCTTTGTTTCTCATCTCTGCTCAATCACACGTAGGGAAAGGAGAAACCACATCCTACAAACACAAATCACAACCATATGTACCACCTCCTACGGGCATGCAAAACACCGAGAGTAGGGTAAGGATGAACCACGTCCTACACACTTGCAAATCAACAACAGTATATAGGATCCTACACGTGGGGAAAGGATGAACTGCATCCCATCGACATGTCTACCACAGATCGTAGGGAATAAGCATCCTACAGGTGGGGAAAGGACAAACCACATCCCATTGACATGTCCACTGGTATATGCCTGAATGCATCTCTCACTGGGAATTTGCAAGAGAAGGTGAACCACTCATCCTGCTCATATGCCATAGGAGAAGGTGAACCACTCATCCTATGCATATCTCATTACTCGTAGGGGAAGGTGAACCACTCACCCTACACATGTGTCTGCAATCGTAGGGGAAGGTGAACCGCTCACCTTGCACACATGTCAACCACCATGGGGTATCACAAGGGAAGGTGAACCACTCACACTATAGTCGCTCATGGCTCAATAAGTACCCCAAGCCCCCAGGAGCTCCCAAAGCTCAATCTTCAATCAAGGATCCCTTCATGTAGGGAATAGTGCCAAGCTGCTTTCTGAAAACCAAGACTAGTTCTTGATAGTTGTATTGATGACCCGTACGTCAATAGGAGCCTCATGCTCCACCCAGCAACATATAGATGTATATATGAAGGCACACAACTTACTAACGAGCTTCAACAGACATACTGACTTTCAACTCAACATTCGAACAGTAAAGATCTTAGCAACACTGAGCAATCCTTGGACTTCTGCATTTCAGGATTCCAAATCTTTATAAGGAAAATACTTAACTGCTCTTACTCCCTGTTACTCAAGGAGACCATAATCCTAAGCTTGTCTTCCCAGAGATGATTCTACAATATTTCATATAATTAGACTTTCCCCAAAGTATCCATCTGGCAATTTGCTCAACATGAGATCCATTTAAATTTGAAGATAATTTATTAATGCAATCGAGCATGCTATGATTCTGACAGTGTACTTCGAAAAAGAGAAATGTCTTTTGCTATACTTGCGGGGAGGGATAAGGCATCCATGAGTTGCTCATATAATGTCATAGACATACCTTTACTCAAAATGTAATCATTAGTCTCTTATTTATTTTCTTTAAATCCTGAAGGTAGCTTTAAAAGAGCTTCATCATAGTAACCAACAATGCATGAGAGGATTCCATCATGGACCTATCCTTGTAGTAAATCAGGGAATCTTCAAATCTTACTCCAAAGTCTGGGCTTTTGCTTTTATTCCAATCTGGTTGATCTGTATTCTCTATGTTGTCTTTAACACAATGATTCAATTAATTATCCGGGCTATTCTGTAGTTGTACCAACATCTGAGTACTGTATTGAATATAAGGATTCAGAATAAGATCTGCATGCTGTGAATTATATATGGTAAAACATCCTTGGACTTGTCACCATCAGACAAGTTTTAGTATGAATATTCTCAGCACAACATATTTTCAATGAGGCATGGTATGTTGATTACAATTGTAGTATATGCCTCATCTAGTGAAGGGTCTCCGTGAGCTGATTCATATATACCCTTATTTTAGTTATCATTCTTTGTCTAGACAGGATCATACATTAACCTATAACCATAATTTCAGCATATTGTATTCGTTTCGATTCAGTCAAACTATGAGCAATCTCAACAGAATAGATTCCGATCTCCTGTAGCATTTCGATAAAATATCCTTAGTACATCTCAAAATAACCTCAGATGTCATACTGTAACTTAGAATGGCACATATTACCATAATTCAATCACCTGTAAATTTAGTAATATGTAGAGTAGCTCTTGGACTACTTGGATCAAGATCATCAACCAATTGATGTAGTCCTTTTAAACCTCATCACCTGACAACCTATCTTGGCCAAGCATAATATAACTTACCTCTTTATTGCAATCCTGGTTAGAAAGCCTTAGAATGGTGCCATAACATGTCTTCTTAGATCCCTCGGAGATATTATTTGGATACGAGTCTCAGCTCAACTTGGATAGGTGACACAACACTCCTTAACAGAGAGCTAGATATGAATGCCATAAGCAATATTCTTCAACAAAAAACTGTACCTGATAATAGAGGAGTGTCTGGTAAATTTATAATACCCTCTTCAACAACATATTCACTGAGACACAGAAGTCCTTTCTTTGCTGAGGCTTGATCAAACCAAGGCAACAGCTCCCTCTTGGTTAGATAATCCTCCTCACTGCATAAGATATGGGATTGTACAGCGAATCTCGGTCTCTATATCTCAGTTCTGCACTGTATCAAAAATTATAGGTTTATACCAACTCAGTTCCATGTGCAATATGTTGTAATAGGACTATTCTCATTGTATGATTTCATACAGGAATGAATCCTCTGAGAATCTTTCAACTCATGCTCTCTACCTTATTACCAATCAACACATTCAGGATCTTTTCTTCAAGGAGCAGCAATAATATTGGCCTATTCAATCACCCTTGATAGGTTGGTTTCTTTAGAAGATAGGGATAGGATATATATATGAGACCAAGTCATAGTTACTTGACTTTTCTACCACATAAATGTATCAGTAGTGGCTTCTTCTTCTAACGGTTCTTCATGAATGAGCACTTCAAGAGTGCTATAGCCCTTATCCAAGACGCCAAATTCAAAAGGAGCTACATTTTCTTTTATTGATAGATCAAAAACTTTCAAAAGGTTACAATTCTGATATTCCTGTTATGCCCTTCTTGCTTTAGAATCTTTCTCGAGATAGGACTTTGATTTTCTCAAAAAAGTTTCACTAATCAGGACCTTCAGTTATTCCAGAAGTAGCTTTGTATAGTCTCAGGAAATCACCCTCGTTAAACACTTCATAGAGGTCGATCTGTGGTCCTTGGTAGCTTCATCACTTTCTGCTTTCGAGGCGTGTCATTTCTACTATTGCAATTACCTCAGAGAATTGTCATAGGACACCACAATCTACGGCACAGTTCTTCAACAGATAGGGACAGCATACATATCAATTTTTTCATAGGATCAACATCACTATGTCTCTGAAATGATATCTCAACCAGACCTTAAATGTAAGAGATATAGCTTTGAAATGAAGAGCTGAAAAAGTAATCAAACCTTTGTTCTAAGGAAGACTGAGTGATCTTTAAATCATCATCAGCAGATCCATTTCAAGAGTACAACCAGATGTTCTTGAGATACACCAGCGACTGTTGATGTGATTGAAGTTGAGGCTGAGTAACCTTCAGTCAAAGGTAACTTTCAACCCACAGAGATCCCTAACATGTACAAAATTCTTCCTCAAAAGGCAGCATCAATTATCTCAGGTTGGGATACTATGGTTAGGGCATCACAAAGATCACAGAAGGATGCCTTCATATCTAAGTTAGAAACCTACGAATATGCCTTCAGAAAAGCCTGCATGGTGATATGCCTTGAATAGGCTATAAGTTGTGCCACAAAGAACTTCACTTTTATAGATATTGTGCTTATGTGCCATAGTCAACAAAGCCTTTAAATCACAGAGAGAATACCCAACAAAGTCACAGACATTCCATACTTCTAGCTGTAGGGTGATGCATTGTTGTAGGGCTTGTCCTCACCTGAGCTCTGATACCATGTTAATTTTAGATTAACATGATCTTTGCTTAAGACAATTACTTCAATGATCCACATAAGCCCAAGTTCAATTCTATTTCTTCCATTAGCAATCATATAAATCTTTATCGCATTGATAGTAATCGACAAAATATCATAAATAACATATACTGAAGACAAGCCAAGACAAGAGGACACAGAAATTTTCTCGAGCCAGGGAAAAACGACAAGATGGGGAAAACCATGATCAATTCTTCTTATTATTAATGTCAAATGTTCAGCAGAGAAGAGAGATAGAGAGTACATTCAAATTCAAAATTGACTTGCTACTGTACCACTGACCAAGTGCCAAAGAAACTGCCCAGACAAGTATGTGAATTAGCCTTTAAACAGTAGCAGACAAATTTTTCCCTAACCAGTAGTCAATAATTGTTAAATCTGCTGCATAATAGCTCGAACTTGGTTCAATTAATGTGGCCTTCAATGCTGATAAGAATGAACTCAGAACAACTCAATACATAGCAGCCAATACTGGTCAAAGTGATGAGGAACCCTGCGGTCAGAAGTCTGCAGTTAGGGCTTGTCATCAAGGAGTCCAGATTATCCAGAACTTGTGCTAATGACTGCAGCCTTCCTTCCAAAGCAAGCTACTTCAACTTGCAGCTGATTATCCTCCTAGGTCTCTAAACCTTCCCAATTCCTTCTATGTTTAATACATCAGCTCTGCGACTTCTGGCTGTAAGATCTAGCCCATCAAGCAAGAGAAATAGGGCCAGCAGCCTAGATGAAAGAGCCCTCCACAAGTGCGGCCTGTTGAGGGGATAAAATAGCCATGAAATTACTCTTTAACCAACCCAGAAATCCTCCTTAAGATAGCGGCCTTATCCTACAATGGCTCAGAGCTGCATAAGAAACAAAATAACCCAAGACATGCTCTTCAACCTCCTTGCTTGATCTCCAAGGGCTGCAACCAATTTCAGAGAGAAAATATGTGTTGTTGATGTATCTTATGAGGTGGGAGGACACCTCTCTATATACAATTTGATGGGAACCTGAAGAGACGTGTCACTTGGGCTTATTGAGCTGACATAAGGTGAGGCTGACCTTGTTAAATTTCGTGTGGGAGAATAAAATCAAAATCGCACTTCTACTTGTCCAAATTTGACGATCTTTAGATCGTTTTTGGTGCTCTCGAAAAGAGGAATTCAATGCTACAATTAACTTCCTCATAGGAGCTGTCCAAAGTGGAATTCCGCCCAAGTTGCCAATTTTAACAAAGGAAAAAGGCATATGAAGAAGGGTGGAAAAACAAAGGACAAGGTAACTCATGTACCACGATTGCTCCCTCGTACATTCATACAACAAAGGTGTGAGCTTCCTTCATTATAGCTACCCTTGTACCATGGCATGTGGCTTGGAGCCTCCCTTTTGTCCCCATTCCATTCCATCATCATGACACTTGCCACTTGATGGATGTACCATGGACCTGCCACTTCCTTAGAGATTGATACCACCTAATAAGGTCTTTCATTAACCTCCCTTGTCGAGAAAGGAAACATTAGTACGTGTTTAAAGGCCATTTGGAATGGCATGCCACTATAAGTGTCCACTTCAACCCTTGATTACCAAGCTTATTTACCCAATTGCACTAATGACTAATTGTATTGGAAGGTGAGGGGATCTTATACAAGATTGCAGGTGGGTCTTCATCTTGGATTTGGTCTTCCAATATGGGGTCCAAGCCCTCGAGAGGGTCATAATGGCACTTATAGGGTGATCGTTGAGAGCTATGGGCCTTTGGCATCATAGAGCATTGATTTCTACACCATGGGATTTTTCAGCACCACCACAATGCTTGTTCGTGCCCCATCCATACAGAGATGATGATGCACTTGGACCATGTTGCCTAGTCGACTACACATTGCACCCGACAATTGGCAGTTGATCCCTAGCTCAAAGGAGGTTTTGTCTCTTCCAGGGAGACATGGGAGGGCATGTGTCGTTTCTAGCCCTCATTGATGGAGCATAGACTTGATCTTGACCCATTTGGAGACCCATGAGACCCATTAGGAGCCCACACGACCCAAATTAGGCTTTGGAGATGTTTTGCAGCATTTAGAGGGCATCCCCCTCTTATCGATCATTTTTTAGGCCCTCACTTTCATCTTTAGCACATGAGGCCTAAACGTTGCCCTTCCACGCCTGCATGTTGCCTAGTGTGGCCCTAAGAAGGCTAATTCAACATGCTTTTTGAGCTATCATGGTTGGCTTGTAACCAAGGGTGGGTTACTTAGCAATTTAGGCATAGGATGGGCTTCATTTTGATATTTTGACATTTTAGAACTTGTATAAATAACAGAGAGCCTCATTATCTCAAAACATCATCACTTGGATCTTCGATCTCTTTTGAAAATAACTCAGACTTAAAATAGAAGATGAAATTGGATGTTTTTGATAAATTTTGATGTTTGGATTATTTCACTATCATTCTTGGAGCTTCTATTTGGCAATTTTGTGGATGGATATACTCTTATTTGTCTTGTAAGTGCTATCTGATGCTATATTTCTGATTTGATAGATGTCTAATGCATGGAATATTTTATTATGGTGATTATATGGCATAATTAATGCGAATTACTTGAAGCATTGAAAACTATTGAAATTTTTCATGTGTTAGTCACTGGACAAAGAATGAATGAATGTTCCTAGAGGATTATTTGCATTTGCATCCTTGAAACTCCACAAAAGTGTCATCAAAGTATAAAATTCTAGAAATCATTTTGTTGTTGCTTCCATCTAGCATAGTGAAATTCCTTCTAGGTCTCCTTGAAGACCGAAGTTGCTATTTCTTGGTTTATCTAACTCCATTTCTCCCAATAAGTAGGCACTAGGTCTCGGATCCTTGGTGATCACATTCTACTTGAAAAATCATTCTTTCTTCACCTCTTTCTCTCACTTTTATTCGTCCCTTTAAAGCCAAGGAAGCCTCTCTAGGGCTTGGTGTGAAATTCTCTATGGGAGTGTGTTTGGATTTTGATTGGATAGACCTCTTCTATAGTGTCTTCTCTAGGCATCTGCAAGTTTTGGATGAATTTCAACAGCGGAATCTCAAGAAAACTGATGCCCTAGCTTTCACACCAAATGGGAACCCTTGAATTTTTCCTTCAACTCAGGGATTTCTTGAAGGTTTGTACTTAAGTAGTATATCATTCGAAACCTTTTTCTCTCAAGTATCTTGACCTTGGATGAACTCTTATCTCGTCAAATATCTCAACGCTAGGTCTCGTTACTCGTATAGTATTTCTTTCAAGGGGTTTTTGTGGAAAGTCCTCCTAGCTTCACCTAAAGCTCATACTTTAATTTAACATTTCCATTGAATGAGCCACCTTGCATCACTTCAATCCTATCCTAGGAACATATATCATAAGTGAGGGATACTGGGACTCAGCCCGTTGGTGAAAATTTGAGAAGAGAAGGGGACTTAGGCTATGGTGATAGTGGGCCTTTGTCCCATAGTGTCGTTGTGCCCTCTAGCTTTAGCCTACTCACAGGGTCTCCTAGTTTGTGCAACAACAATTTTAGCGCCATTGTTGGGGAGGAAGCAGGTGTGAATCATTGAGAAATTGATTCATTGAAGACATTATATATATATACCTTTGGCGACTCCACAATCCTCCCATGGAAATTGAAGACCCCTCTATTCTAACTTATCAAGGAAGAGCTAATGAGCCTCCTCACACTCCTTTCTTTGATAGGGTTGCTAACAAAAGGGTCTTGAATACATGGGAGAAACATTTTCTCTATCCATTAAACTTTGGTAATATATTAGAAGCACCCCACAATCCTTTCCTTTACCATCAAGAATTGCCAAAATTCTATGGGAAAGATGACAAAGAGGCTCAAGAGCACCTCATACAATTTGAGTTTCTCATAATTAACCCAAAATATAGAGAAGGTGTGTAATATCCCCAAAGGGAAAATAACCAGTAATACACAGAAATATGCCAGACAGATATAGAAAACACAATGCTGAACCAGATCATGGAACAAATACACATGGAGTGCCAGAAAACTGAACCATTTTATTAATCTGAAAGTACATAGAGAGGAGTACAAGAAAATCCGAATGAATGCACCTATCCTTGCCCAAGGCAAGTGGAGGTCCTCTCAGACAAATAATGGCTACACTTATGAGGACGACGTCCTAGGCCCAAATTGAAGAGCTGCTCTACGAAGGCGAAGGCTGGGCCCCTTGCTTGGAACTATGGTGAAGACCAAAGAAACCCTCACCAGTGCTATCTGCTAGTGACAGCGCTGAAACAGATGGTGAGTGCATGATCATGTTTGCCCAGACATTTCGAGGTGATGCTCGTATATGGTACAAATCATTGAATGTTGCCTCTATCTCATCTTGGAATGACTTTGTCTCCAAGTTAAAAATAAGATGGGTTAAAGAAAGATCGTTTCTATATTTCCCTAAATATTGATGAATCCATTACAAGGAATTGCATCATCGATATTGCGTCTCTGGCCAACGTCATGCCTCTAAAAATAATGCAAGGCCTAGTGTTAGATATATCAAAGAAATACTCAAGAAAGTGTGTGGTTGGCTCTAAGGAAATTGAGGTCTATGGCGGAATAAAGGGGAAGAAGGTGTACTTGCAGCGTTATCCTCAAAAGGAAATTATCATGGACATAGTTGTAATACATATCCCTCCATTATGGGAAATGATCTTATCTAAACAATCACTGCTGACCCGAAGGTCACTACGAATAAAGACAAGTCTAGTGTCAGGGTGCCCTTGGGAGAAAAGTTCTGTGCCATAATACCTAGACATGAATTCACTACGTCGATGATTTCTCGCTCATGGGAATACGATGAGGATTTGAGGGAGGAATTCTATGAGTTTGGTGAATGGAGGTTGTTTAAGAAACAACCCGCTATGAACCCTATTCCTCCTAGGATGTCGACTATGTACTTTGATGGAGCTTACTCAAAAACTGGTTCTGGGGCTGGTGTTGTCCTCATTTCCCCATCCGAAGATTACAAAATCTTTTCTCTAAGACTCCAATTCAAATGCACTAACAATGTAGTCAAATAAGAAGCCCTCTTATTAGTACTTTACGTCGCTCAATCTAAACAAATTGAACAATTGATCATTATAGGTGATTCTGACTTAATTGTTTCCCAAGTAAATGGATCTTGTAACACCAAGCACGAAAGGCTAAAACCATACAAGGAAAGGGTTATCAATATGATTAAGGGTTTCCAAGAGTTCTCTATCCAAGCTGTCCGTAGAAGTCTAAATTCCATTGTTGATGCCCTGGCTGTGGGCCCTGGCTGTGGGCGCATCAAATTCTCAATACCTTGATGACAATATTTCTAAGTTGCAAAGATGTATAGTAAACACCATACACTGACCGACCATCCCTGATCACAACGAATGTTAGCATGTTTTTGAGAACGACACTGAGATAAATAACTTTCTCCAAAATCATGATAAAGCACATACCCGGGAAGAAGATTTTATTAATGAGCAATAGTTTGATAGGGATGACCATAGTACAAGCAAGCTTGAATATCACGATTCACTTGATACTATGGACCTCAACCTAGGGACTGCATCTTCTCCCCAAGTGGTCAAAATTGGAAAGGGGTTAGCTGAGGGGGAAAGGGATGAGCTTGAGTGATTGTTAAGAGAATTTAAAGATGTGTTCGCTTGGTCTTGTGACGATTTGAAAGCTTATAGCCTCGAAATCATACAACATACTATCCGTCTTAAAGAAGGGGCTAAGCTTGTCAGGAAAAAGAGGAGGATAATGAATCCTAAGCTTGCCCCTTAAATTAAAGAGGAGCTTCAAAATATGGTGGATGCGGGTATTATTGCCCATGTTGGTCAATCTTCATGGATCTCAAATCCCATGATTACTCGAAAGAAGACTAGTAACATTAGGATGTGCATTGAATTTAGGGATCTTAACCAGGTATGTCTAAAAGACAATTACCCTCTGCCAAACATGGAAAACTTGCTACAAAGACTAATTGGTTCCCAAATGATGCCATTTCTGGATGGTTTCTCCGGGTATAATCAAGTTGTTGTAAAGGAAGAAGACCAATTAAAAACAACGTTCACCACTCCCTAGGGGACCTATATGTATCTTCAGATTCCCTTTGGTTTATTAAATGTTGGTTCCACTTTCCAAAGAGCCGTGGATTTTTCTTTCAGAGACCTTATAGGGAAAATCATGGAGATATACCAAGATGACTTAATTGTGGCATCTAAAGAAAGGAGGGATCATTGCAAGCATCTAATAAAGGTATTTGAAAAATGTAAGCAATATAACATATCTCTAAATCCTAAGAAATCTATTTTTGGGGTCAATTGAGGTAAATTATTAGGTCATGTTGTATCTAAAGAGGGGATTAGTATTGACCCTGAAAGAATTGAAGTGATCAAGAAAATTCCTTCCCCTAAGGGCAAAGGAACTTTAAAGTTATTCTTTGGCAAGACCAATTTCGTGAGAAGATTCATACCAAATTTTGTAGAGATTGTCAAACCAATGAGGAAAAAGTCTAAGTCGGGATTAAATCGGCAAGGGTCCAAAAATTGAAAAACTCGATAAAGTCTGGATTTTGTTTTAGAAGTCAGCAAAATTAAAAAAATACAAAAATATTCATTTTAAAAAAAAAAAATTAGCATCTAAAGTATCCATAACATCAAATAAATGCATATCCACATAAACATGTAAAGAAAACTAATATATAATATGTATATGAAGTCTAGTGCTACATCACATATCAAAATAGTGAATCAAGCCCTGAATCTTGAGTCTTGTCTCAGTCTCAACTCTGAAGAGTCAAAATATCAGCAAAAAATATAATAAATGTATATCATGAGTCATAAAGTAATCAGTCATTGAGATCCTTTGCCCCTTTTACAAGAATAGGGAATGGCTTTGCCTTTTCCTCTAGAGGAAGAAGGCCCTACCCCTGGGGATACAAATGGACTCAGTCGTCCTCTAGAAGCCAATAAAAGAGGTGGCCTATGTCCTCTATTGTTGTTGTTTCCCATCCCAAATGGTGTCACCTCCTCCTCCACATCCCCCTCCCGCTCTGCCTCCTGACCCTGCTTCTCCTGCTCTACCTCTGGCTCTCCCTCCCCTGCAACTGCTACCTCCTCTGCCGCTAGTGCCTCTAGATTCACATCTAACCAATCAAGGTTCGAGTCCATGATCGACCTCTCAGTCTCGACCCTCCATGCAGTAGTGGTATCAATATTGTCCAATGAGATGGCTTCCACATCAGGAGTTTTCTGAAGTTGTCTAGAAGATTTTAGTAGATGTAGCCATGTCATTGAGGCGTTGGGATTCCAATCTGTATGAGGGCTATAATAGATTGTAAATTAGTACTTCGAAAATTTAAATATTAAAAATAATCAAATGAATTCAAAAATTGAATTTGAATTTTTTTTACTTGTTGTGCTTTTTGCTGTGTATTTTATCAAATACGCTCCAGTTGCGCTCACACCTAGAGGAATTGCATGTTTGGCTGAGCGCTCGAATGGAAAGCTTTTGGAGATGGGGTACTCTGCCACCATAGCTTGTCCACCAAGCATCTACAAGTTAAAAGAAAAATGAGAAGCAAAAATTATGAAGAGACAATGAATTATGAAAGTTGAAAGTTGAAACAAACTGAAGCTTACCTAGCATTTTGCTCATCCTATTCTTAATAGCCATGGTAAAACCAAATGTGTTGCCTGCCATCCTATATATCTCCATTTCTTTAGATATATCTTCACGTTCTTACTCAAATTCCATCATCCTCCCAACACAAGTGAAGAATCCATCCATCACCTCGACATCAAATCTGAAACCATAGGAGTATGAAAATGTGGGGTTGAGGTAGATACCTGCAGCATGAATGGGGCGATCGAGGGTATTGTTCCATCACTCATGAATCACTCTCCATATGACTTCTTGTTTCTCCAACCCCTCGTCTCCCTTATCTTCAAAATAAGCACGAATGGTTTCTTCGGCCCTATCCATGGCCTCATACAAGTAGCCCATTGTGGGATTCTCTCCATCAACCAACCGAAGAACCCTTACCAAAGGTTCTGAAATGGCACACACCTCCTCTACTCTCGCCCAAAAGCTCTGATCATATGAAACTAGTTTGCATATACCCTCTCCCTTTGGTTTGCGGCTAATAGACAAAGCACGCCAATCTTGTGAAAGAAACATGCTCTTCACATCCCACATAGAATTCAATAGAAACATGCTCTTAAAATCGTGTAATGGCAGGACGCACCAACTCTTTGTTGTTTGTGAATCTTCTCATCAAGCTAAGCACATATGCATGATTATATATAAATTTTGTTATGCTCCTAGATGATTCAACAATATCCCACAAGAGGAATCTTGCCTATATCCTCCAATATCAAGTCAATACAATGAGCAGCACAAGGTGTCAAAAACAGGTTAGGATACCTCTCCATAAGCAACTTTCCAACTGCAACATAATTTGTAGCGTTGTTTGTTATGACTTGGACAACATTTTGTGGGTCTACTTCTTGAATGAAGATGTTCAACAACTCACATAATAAATGTGCATCTTTAATGTGTATATATGCATCAATAGATTTCATAAACATTGTCCCCTTGGGACAACTAACCAAGAAGTTAAGAAGGGTCCTACCCTTCTGGTCAATCCAACCATTTGACATGACTGTGCATCCAGTGTGTTCCCATGATGCCCTAAACTCCTCCAATCTAGCAGTGCAATCAGTGTTTTCATCTTGAAGAAGAGGCCCTTTCAACTCTGCAAAGGTAGAGGCTTTGTACCTCGGGCCAACGACAGCAACAACATCAAGCATAGGTTGGTAGAATGGGTTTGTCTTGGCAATGTTGAAAGGAACATCACTCCATAGAAGACACTTACTGACCAACATGTCAGCTTCTGCCTTTTCATTTTTTTTAAGTGTCGATTTGATGCCAAGTTTTGCACCAGGTGTGGTTCTAGGGACATAAAAATATGAGAAAGTTGAAGGGTTGGGACATGTGAGTGTGGAAGGTGATGTTGAAGAACCACTCTCACTTACCCCCACTCGTGAGGCCACTACAAGTTGGCTTTTTAATGCTGCCTGGTGTCTTTTCCATCCTCTTTATCTATCAACAATTTAATGGTCTGCCAGATGATTTATGGAGATGGATTTGGGCAAAGTTCTATATTTTGCCCCAAAATTTGCCCCAAATGGAATTTTAATCTGTTGACACCCCTTGACATATGCTTGCCACACAACTTGCAAGTCAAATACATTCTATTGACACCCCTAGTTTCAGGTATAGTATCAAGTTCACCATCTTCCCACATGGGGTCCAAAACCCTTGGCATTTTGTTTGAAACTTTGAACTTGAATTTGAACCTGGGCACAAAAAAAAATTGAAAAAAATTAAAAATTGCCATTCACATAAGAAGCAAACACAAATGTAATTGTTGATTTTAAATTTTAAATGCCTCTTCTCACTCACTTGAACACACACCGATTCACTAAACAAGGTTTTTAATTTTTGTCATTTTATTCTTGAAAGTTGAAGTTTTGATTCAATCTAGACTCTAGATTCTAAACAATGTTTTGATTCAATATTATAAGCAAAAATAAGATTTAAACAAACTAATAGAATTGTAAAAAGATTTAAGAAGTCATTTGTGTAACAAAGAATAAGAGAGAAATTAAAATACATACTTGGCAACAGCAAATCGGCACCTTGAATCTCTCACGTTGAGCAGCGGACAAATCTCCAAATCCACATCACAAAACTAGCAAATCTTGGACAATGGCAAAGCTCAAACACCTTCTCTCTCTCCACAACCCTCAATCGCAGCAAACAAAGTGAAAAATGACTGATATTTTTTCCTTTTCAGCGTCTTAACCATGGCCTGGGAGGGAATGCCGACCTTTCCGATCGACTCCCGATAAAGTCGCGACTTTTTCAAAAGTGAAAAACTTTTTCCACAGTTTCAAACCAATGAATGACTTGTTGAAAAAGGATACCTCCTACATAAGGGATAGTACGAAGGATAGATCTTTTGAGGAAATCAAGCAAAGAATTTCTTCTGCCCCTGTCCTAGTCAGTCTTGATTACGTTAAAGTCTTTATCATATATTCTTTTTCTTCCAAGGATATTATCATTGGTGTGGTCATGCAAAAGGACAATGAAGGAAACGACCAACCCATAGCCTTCATGAGTAAACCACTTCGTGTAATATTCCCAATTAGCTTTGCTAATTGGAATATTTCATTTTTGCTTTATTTTGCCGCTTTAGTTAGAAATAATAAATAAAGTGAGAAATAAGAGGGGTCACCTCACTTTAGTCACCTCACTTTATAATAAAGTGTTCTTTTCCTAGTAGATTGACGTTGTAACTTAGAGAGGGGGCCTTGGGGGTCCACATAAGCATGATGGGGGAGGCATCAGGCTAACCCAAGGTAAACTGCGCAGATCAAAGGAGAGTTAAGTTTTGGAGGGAGTTTGGCATTATAAAAGGAGAGGTTCTCACCTCATTTGGATCATCCATGATTTGATATTATTATTGAGAGCTAGACTTCTGTCTGCTTTAGCATGCCGGTTGTTTAGTCGGTCTGCAGCACTGTTTAGTGCAACCGAGTGTCTCCGGTCGGAGATCTCACCCTTAGCCTCGGGGGACTTCGAGTGCCTGCCCTGGTAAGGTTATTTCTGGTTTCACCCTTAGCTTCGGGGGACTTCGAGTGCCCGCCCTAGTAAGGTTTTGTTCTGAGTACACCTTTCAGCTTCAGTAAGCAAAGTAGCAGCAGTTTCTGGTGCAGATCTGGAGAGGAAGAAGCCCTCTTGTGGCTGCGCAGTTCAGAGAAGGAAGGACGATGTTTCTGCAGGAGAGAGGACGCTGATCAGCCTAGGAGAGGGAGGACGCTGTTCCAGGGAGGACGCAGTCCAGATCTGAACAGGAAAAACGCTGTCCAAGAGGAGGAAGGACGCAGATCAGCTGGGGGAGAGAGGACGCTGTCCAGTTCTGAGGAGGAGGACGAAGATCTGAAGGCCATTGATAGATCCAGCCTTGGAGAGGATAGATCTGAGCAGATATTTGCAGATCTAGTCTTGTATGTTGCAGATCTGAAGGTTTAGCACTAGATCCAGCTTGGGAGATTGCAGATCTGAGGAGATATTGGCAGATCTAGCCTAGATCTGAAGAGATAACATCAGATCCAGCCTTGGAGGCTGCAGATCTAAAGAGATATTGTCAGATCCAGCATAGATCTGGATGATTGGTAGCAGATCTGATCTAGGAGGACGCAGATCAGGAGGGACAGGACGCAGATCTGATTGGAGGCTTCAGATCCAGCAGATCTGAGCATTCAGGAGGCAGATCCACCAGGTAGGACGCTGATCTGAGGAGCAGACTTGTGTGAGAAGGGCTCAACAGCGTTTTCCAGCATTTCAGTAGCTGATCTTTCTGTCTGGAGGTTTTGGTGATTTGTGCTTCACCTGTTTCTGCGCTGTCACTAGCAGAGACAGCGTTTTCCATTGGCGAGGGTTTGCAGTTCGAGATCAGCCATTTTCCAGGTCTTCAGTTCATTACGCTGTCCTTGTTGCAGCCATTTCTTGATTGAGAGGGTCTCCACTTGCCTAGGGCAAGGATAGGTGCACTTACTCTGATTTTATTGTACTCCTCTCTATGTACTTTCAGATTAATAAAATGGCTCAGTTTTATGGCACACTATGTGTAATTGTTCAGTGATCTGGTTCAGCCTTATATTTGCTATATCTGTTTGGTGTATTTCTGTTTATTACTGGTTATTTCCCTTTGGGGATATTACACTTCGAGATGTCGATACAAGGTATACTATCACTGAAAAACAATCCTATTCTCCTGTCAAATCCCTCAAGTACTTTAGAGCATATGTGGGGTACAAAAAAATATATGCTTGTGTTTCATACCCCACTGTAAAAGATGTGTTGTCACAAACTGACTACCATGGATCAAGAGGGAAATGGGTGGCAAAATACAAGAATATGACTTGGACTTTCATCCTAAAAAAATCATCAAAGGACAAGGTTTGGCTGAAACGTTGACTGAAGGTAATAATGACACCATCCAAGAAGGAGAAAAGGAGTAGGTATGTGCCACTACTATTGAACTTGAGAATGATGAGTAGTATTCCGACATCATTTATCATTTACTACTTGTGCAACTTTTCTGCCCTCCTCACTTGGTTGATCACAAGAGAAGAGCTCTTAGATTAAGGGAAGCCAAACATTGCTCGACTCAAGAAGGCCTTCGTTGGATGAGCCTTGATGGAGTGGTTCTCCGATGAGTAAGTAAAGAGGAGTTCGAAAATCTAATAAAGGAATTCCATGCTGGATTTTGTGGAGGACATTATGTTGGCAGAAGTACCACACACAAACTACTAAGGGCAGGATATTATTGGCCATCCACTTTTGTTGATACTCTAAATTTTGTGAAAAGATGCCAACCATATCAATTATTTGCTGGAAAGCAACAATTTACCGCTATGCCCCTAAAGAATGTCATTGTGGATGCACCCTTGCAATCTTGATTCCATCATTGAATTCACGGATAATTCAAGTAATGGCCATAAATGGATCCTGACTGCCACCGATTACTTCAACAAGTGGGTGGAGGCGATACCTACCAAGAAAGCGACTGATCAAGTAGTCATCGATTTCCTTGAGGAAAATAATATTACTAGATTTCGTGTCCCTGCCAAGATTATGATTGATAACGCTAAAGCATTCAATTTTATGGCCTTGACATCCCTATGTAATAAATATGGAATAATCTTGTCACATTCATCTAACTATTATCCTCAAGGAAATGGCCAGGCTGCATCAAGTAATAAGAATGTCATAAAGATAACCAAATGAACGGTGGGTGACAAAAAGAGAAATTGGGATAGCAAAATCAAGTATGCCTTATGGGCCGACCATACCACCGTAAAGGCCTCAACTGGATCCAACCTGTTTCAATTGGTCTACGGTGTTGAAGCTAAGTTGCCTATCCAACTCCAGTTCCCTGCCCTTGAGTGCTTAAAAAAGGCTTTTCTTGATCAACAAGATGCCATACAAGCCCGAATTGACCAACTCATAGAGGTTGATTAAATAAGAAGAAGAGCCCTTGACTAACTTGGCCTCAACCATGAGAAGATGAAGGCCACTTTTGATAAACATCTTAAGGATAAAGCCTTTGAGCCCGGAAACCTAGTTCTCTTATGGGATAAAAAAAGAGAAAAGGTCGGTACGCATAAGAAGCTAGACAATCTATGGGTAGATCCCTATAGGATATCTGATACAGCTAGTATAAACTCCTACCATTTAGAAACTCTTAGTGGAGACTCCATTCCCCTTCTTGTAAATGGGAAAGCTCCTCAAGGAGTACTTCCCTGAGGCCACTTGTCATCGTATCATATGCATGTTAGAGTAGGATGCATTGCATATTGATTTTTGCATTAGGATTTAATATCATATTATGTTATCATGCTAGATTAGGTGCATGTGGATTAGATTCACATTTTAGAATAGGTTTTATTTCTGTTGATTTTATGGACTAACAAAAGCATGGGCGATCAAAAGTTGACATTAAAACATGTTGCCCTGTTTCCTTTGTCTATGATGTGCATGTAGCAGGCCTACGGTCCCAAGAGATTGTTGGTGTTCTCATCACCTCCCCGTTCAACTACATTGTTCGTGCACTCTACTAAGCGCTCATGTTCTAGTTGGAGCCAGATGTTACCCACCACCAGTGGGTGACATTTATGGGAGAAAAATTTTCTCCTAGATTTTTCTTTAGCCAGAAACCATCAACCCCTTGTAGCCACCTGATAGCTTAAGGTGCTACCACTCTCGACCACCTAAGTGTTAGTTTTTATAGCATCAAATGTGTTCTAGCCACGAAATTTTGTGGAGAGGCTAGAATACATGAGATCTCCAAAACTCAAAAATTGTTTATGAAAAATCCACCTAGAAGTGTCTCAATTAGATTATTAACCAATTTTTAAATATTTCCCAAGTCTAAACTTAGAGAATATGGTTAATTAATCAGTATTAAATGAGATAAGTTGAGAATCATCTAGAAACTCACACAGATCAACAGAGAATTAATCTGAGCCATCAATTATGTTTTAATCTTGGTCATTGGTGCTACAACAAAAGATTATAAGAAGTCGATGGGTAGATGAAGAAAACACCAAAGCAGTTACTTAGTTGCCCAGGCAGTTCAATTTTCTCAATGGTTGTGATTCAGTGGAGTGGATAGAACCACAGGGTCAGTAGCAGGTGGTAGAGGAGGGCAACAATATTCCAGGAGGAAGGTTTCCAGCTCCTGGAAGAGGCAGTGAGAGGAAGGTCGAATGACACAGAAGCTCTGCGCAGGAATTGCGCAGAGAGTGATGCGGAAGCTCCAGCGTGAGCATAGGGAGTCCATCTCGGAGGTAGAAATTAGCAGTGGAGAGTGAGAAAATTCTCACAATAAATTATGCCAGTATTTTCCTCTGATTAGCCAATAAGGCATCTAAATTATTGTACTCATTATTGCTACTGAAAAATGATTACAAAACCCCCATCTGCATCACCGATTTTCCCACATTGGGTTTTTCTGGGGACATTTGTCGAAAAATAATTGTGTTAAAATTCTTGTGTGTGTGCTAGAATTTCTCGATTTCCAGTATTTTATTTTCTGCAGTATTTTTATTGTGAAAATTGCAGTTGTGATTTATTCATTGTTTGTCGTAGCAAATAAACTGCATAATTAAATTTACAGTTAGAAGAATATTTCCAGTTGTTGCAATAGATGAAATTTTCACATGGTATCAGAGCATGAATGATCAACCAAGAAGCTTAGGAAAAGAGGAAAGAATTTCGCTGATTAGTAAGACCAACAGGCCAAAATTCTTGAGACAGTGCAGTTCATTGACAGCATGGTATTAAAAACCGGCTGGTTTGAACCGGAAACCGGTCAAACTGGCCGGTCAGGAAGCTTGCCGGTCCAAACCGGTCCAGGTGTGCCACTGCCTCCAAAACCACTGGCATGGGTGGAAGTTGAAATTGTTTGTCCATGACGTGTTGGGCTTGAATAAGAACCAATGAAACCCCTAGATCTATTAGATCTATGTAGGGCAGCCTCCTCTTCCTTTCTATATTTCTCTCTCTGTGTTGTTGGCACACTTGTACAAATTTTGATTCCTATATTTTTTTCTCCATCCCCTGGCATTTTCCCACAAAGGTGCCTTCTCACAGGGGTGTATGAACCATGGTATTGTTTATTGCAATGGGGGCAAATAAATTTAGTGGTTCCACCACCTTTCCCTCCTTCCTGTTTCTGAACATATTTCCACAAAGGTGTCTGAGTTTGGTCTTGTCTAGTTGGGGAATCTGTGTCCTCATGTTCTCCACTCCCCACTTCCTCCTCAACATAATCCTCCTCCTCTTCAGGATTTTCTTCAAATCCACCATAACCCTCCTCCTCTTCAGGATTTTCTTCAAATCCACCATAACCCTCCTCTTCATCCTCCTCTTCTCTGATTTGCCTCTTTCTTCTACTACTCTCCAACACCATTATTACAAAGAAAAGAACCAACATGAGGAAAATCCCTAGCCATATAGCCATGATGTTTCAAGTTTCAAGTTTCAAGTTTCTAGCCTGCAAAACAAATGGAGAAATGCCAAATGGGAATAGGAAATGCAACATAGGAAAAAAATAATTCATCTTTTAAGTTTTAAATACAATAAAATGCAACATTCAAGAAAAAAATCAAGTTTTCATTTTTAAACAACTTACAAATTCATCCTAGAAAATACCAAATTAGATTAGAAGACCTACCTCTTTCTTGCAATCCTCCAGTTGCCTTGCAGCTCTCCTTGTCACTTCTGCAGCTCCACTCTCCAGTTCTCTCCTTCATGCTCTTCTTGCTCTCTCTCACTCACTCAACAAACAATAAAACAAAATGAGCCTCCCTCCCTCTTATAAACAAAACGATTTTTTCAATAAAAAAAATTTCTCGCCGGTGGGAAGCGTTTTTTGTTCCGAGGAGCGCTCGGGAGCGAACGCTCCCCGAGCGCTTCTGGCTTTTAAAAAACGCTTCGCTTCCAGCATTTAAAAAACGCTCTCGAGGAGTTTTTTAAACGCCGGAAGTGCTTAGGGAGCGTTCGCTCTGGAGCGCTTCCGGAAACGCTCTCGAAAAGGCAGGGAGTGTTTTAATAGGTTCGGAAACGCGCTCCCGAAAACGCTCCCCTCAGGAAGCATTTTCGGGAGCATGTTTCTGAATGCTCCCAAAACGCTCCTGCACGAAGCGCGTTTTGGGAGCGGGAACGAGGGGGGGGTGAAGCTTCCACGCAACCCTGCATCTGATGCATTCTGACTTATCTGATATGCTGCCTTAGGAGGATGTTCTTATAAATGCCTTCTCTCTCAAGGGAAGTTGCCATTAAGAAGGAGACTACAACCCTCATGGCTTAGAGACATATGGCTATAAAGGGGGAAATTCCAAGAAAAGCAAGAAACCATATAAATACCAGAGGTATCTAGCTGCCATGAGTACAATATGAGCCTGGATCATGTGAAGAAGCTGTAAAGCATCAAGTCTGGTAGGATGCGATACAGGATGATGTCTGGGATATGGTCCCTAGACCGCAGGACAAAACTGTTGTCACCTCGATATGGCTCTATAAGATCAAGCATGGATCTGATGGGAGTGCTGAAAAGTACAAGGCAAGATGTGTTGCCTGAGACTTCTCTCTAGGAAGGCATTCATTATGATTGCACCTGTGATCTATTAATACCCTTGCTGCTACGCAAGGATGGAGTCTACATCAGATGGATGTGAAGATTGTTTTTCTGCATGGTTCGATATAGGAAGAGGTGTATGAGGAGCAACCTCTGGGGTTCGAAGTCCAAGATAGAGACTCTTATGCATGCAGAAGAAAGCCCTCTATGGGTTGATTCAAGCCTCCAGGGCTCCGTACGAGAGGATAGATAGCTACTTGATGAAGCTGGGCTTCACTCATAGTAATGCTAATTCAAACCTTTACTTCAAGGTTGATAGAGAAAAGCCCCTCATTCTGGTTCTCTATGTCAACGATCTCTTCCTGACAGATGCTGACCCACTCATTCATCACTGTAAGAGGGAGATCACTTCTGAGTTCGAGATAAAGGACCTAGGTCTAATGCATTACTTCCTAGGCCTAGAGGTCTAGCTGAGACCTGGCGAGGTTTTCCTCTCTTAAGGAAAATATATTGTGAAGCTGCTGGAAAGATTTGGTATGGTGGAATGTAAGTCCGTGTCAACACCGATGGAACTCAACTTTAAGAAGTTGAGAGAAAGCACTATTTGTTACAAGTTCAAGAAAGCACTATTAACCACTTTATTTATTAACTATGGCCCATTTATTTATCATTCTTATATTATTGCATCATATTATTCCCTTGGGTACCTCCCTATGTACCCTATATTATCCCCCCTAGGTATACTACACTCCCAATGCCCTCTTGTGCACAGAAGTCAGAAAACCCACCATCAGTGTACTCACCACCATTGTCTGACCTCAAAACCTGAATCTTCCTACCTGTCTGCTTTTCCACAAGAGCTTTGAACTCTTTAAAGTGATTTAAGACCTCACCCTTGGTCTTCGAGAAATATATCCAAGTCCTCCTAGAGTAGTCATCAATGAATATAACATAATACTCATAACCACCCAAGGACACATGAGATATACGACCACTAACATCAGTATGAATCAAGTCTAGTCTACATGTAGATCTGTTGTCGCTCGTTGGATATGGTAACTTAGTGTACTTGCCCAAAGCACACCCTCTGCAGACCTCATAATGCTCGACACTGAAATCGGGAACTCCAGAAGTGATCTCCCTCAGAACTCTCAAAGCTCCATGATGCATATGCATATGCGCCATCCTCCAGTGCCATAACTCTTCTTCTTCATCCTTGGAATATACAAAACATCCATGACCTTCAAAGGAGGCAAAGACTCCCTCTCAAAGGTCACAGTCCCCACACCAACAGCTCTCACAGTGCGATCATCTCCTAGGACAATCTCAATATCAAGTGCCCTCTCTACAAGCTCTAAAAAGAACTCTCGTGCACCTATCATATGGTGGGAAGCCTCGTCGTCTATGTACCACACATCGGATGATGTACTCCTACTAGAATATATGCAAAGTCCCTGTCAAACTGTGAAGAAAACTACTCCGCCTCTGTTGAAGCTGCAGTACCCTTCTTCCCCTTGTTTTTCCTCTCACGACATGTAGCAGCATAGTGTCCCATATTCTGACATGCCCAACATTTGACTTTCGACATATCTGTATCTTTCTTCTTCTTCTTCTTCTTCACCTTTCCCTTAGCCCCATCTGATGAGGCCCCTTTCTTGGGCTTCCCTTTGTTCTTCCCCCTGGCTGTCAAGGCTACATCCTCCTCATCTGCTATCTTCACCCCACCACTACCAGTGTTTCGTATCTCATGCTGCACACAATCATCCCAGAATCTATCCCAATTGGGAAGATTCTCCCTGGAGGTAACAGTATCTCCAAAGACCTCCCAAGACATAGGAAGTCCTGCTACGGCTATCCTGACTAACTCTGTGGGTGCAACTACCTCATCAATAGCAATCAAATCATCATGTACCTATTTGACCCTGCCAAGATAATGACCTACACTTTCAGCCTTTGTCATCTTGATGTTCTTCAATTGTTCTTTGAGTACCATCTTCCTCCTCTCATTGGTACTCTGATAGAGAGTGGTTAGAGCTGTCCACATCTGATATGCATATGTGTTTCCTCTCACCTGAGATACCACATGATCCTTTAGACTGTCCATCAAAATCATTTTTGCCTTTGCATTATTTTTTGTGAATTCAGCAAGTTTATCTGCAGCAGTAGGAGGTACAACCTCTTGCTACACTATGTCCCAAATTGTTGCCTCCTCAAACACTTTCTGAAATTTGTCCTTCCAAACGGCATAGTTGGATATCCCATCCAATCTATATCCTCTATCCTTAAGAACATGGCCATGACTGTTTCCAAAATTGACAAAACCAAGAAAATGGAGAAATGAACTTTCCAACACGCCTTGTTGTCCCAAAAGTTAAGTTTGTGTGAAATTTCACCTTGTTGTCCCAAAATATCAGTTTGTTGTCCAAACCACTGTTTGTTGTCCCAAACTATTATCTGTTGTTCCAATTGCAATTTTCAGCCTGTAGCTCTAATACCATGTTGAAATTTGATGAATAAAAAGTTTCCTACAATCCCAACCCAGTTTTAATTTCATCTTATCACTCCCATTCAGTTAAATGCCCTTTCCCATAAACTTACATTCAGCGTATAGAATTCTGGAAATGAAATTTTCAGATTAAAACACATGGGACTGTCAACACATGCTGAAAATAAATATGGACATAAACAGACCAGCAACACAAAAAATACACACAAATTTTTGGTCAACTTAGACCCAGGCAAAGCCCCTTCAATCTTCTCTGTGGGAAACCTGTTAGAGGGTTCTTCAAATTTATTTATCTTTCAAGTTCAGGAAAAATACATTTGCAGACAAAACAAAACAGCAAGATACAACTTATCTCTTTAGCCCAAAACTCCTTGAAAATCATTCCCACTTTGCCTCAATTTTCGTGCCCACTGAAGCTCAAACAGTACTGTACTGATGCGGATTGTATGGATTCCATACGGATTGTACAGATTTCCGTACCACTATACGGGTTGTACGATTTTTTTCTAGTATTTTTTGCTCAAAAAAACGCTCTCGAACTGCGTGCAGCTCACAGTATTAAATGTTGTTCGTATTGTACATTCTACTGTCTTCTATGCCTTGATTTCCAGGCCCAGATTTTCCCAAAAATCACTCTTTCAGCTTGTAGCAACAAATTTCTCTTTCAAAACTTTTCTCCAGCTCTCAGCCTCCTTTCTCCATTCTGTTCATGAAGAATGAATGAATGCAGTCTCTCTTTTCTTTTCCCCCTTTTGTTTCCCTAAATGACTTTTGGGCAACCCTAAGGTCTAATGGCTCAAATTCATTTAGATCAAGGGATGAGAATAAATGTGCATTTAATTCTCACTTTCTATTTTTCAACTCACCCATTAAATAAAGTACCCACATTGTACTTTATGTCTAAAGTCACTTTTCACTTTATAATTTAACATGGACTTTACCACTTATAAAGTCACTTTCACTTTATAATTTAATATTGACTTTACCACTTATAAAGTCACTTTCACTTTATAAAGTCACTCTTAGAAAAAGAATTATTTTGGACACTTTTCCCTAGGTAGAGACTAACCCATGGGAAACCACTTGTCCAAGGTACATTAAAAATCAACACATTCTATTTAGACTTTTAGTTAGATTGCTTATTAGTAATCTGTAGGTTGTATACTTGTATAAGTAAGTTATTAATTACCTATAGGCTGTATGGCACATGATAATGCTAGTAGGAAAAGTCTTAACATATTTTTCTGATAATGCTAATAGGAAAGCTTTGAGACAATATATAGATAATAATGTTTAGTGTAGAAAGGATGGCTATGTCATTAATAAGTTAATTCGATCAATCCCATCCAACTGTAGGTGAAGAGTCCTCTTATAACAATATGACACATGGACTATAGCATGTTCTCAAATAGTGTCAGATATTCATTTAGCATTGTAACTAGATGGGAAATTTTATATTTTGAGGAAAATTTTAGAGAAGATGACAAGTTGATCATGATGTAGAGTTGAAATATCCAAATGATGAGCACGTAGACCCATTTTTGGACATGTAGTTAGACTTACTCTACATCATCATATCAATAGAGTGAACATTGGTGAGACATTAGATTTTGTATTTACAATTATCCTTTAGTATAAAGTATGATGTATCATGATTCAGTCTTGAAATTTATAGATTATCTAATGATTTCAGTTCTACTGTTGTGATTCATGAATGGTTTTGATTTTTAACATTGAATATATTTTTTTAAATTAAAAAAAATTATTATTGTAGTTTTTTTATGTATCATTTCCCCACCGTATCCAGATACTAGATTTTCAAAAATCTAGTGAATCTGTATCCATTTCCATTTCCTGGTAACTTAGTCATTTCCCCAATACAATAATTTTATCGATTAGATTTAAGTGAATATTCATTTTGAATTCACAAACCATTTTTGGAAAAAATGGTCAAATAGAAAAACTGAACACCTAAAATTTTCCTAGTGTACATTGCATGCTAACCTTTCTATCTATTTAAATATGTAAATATGTATGTGTGAAGGGGGGGGGGAGTGGTAGTCCCAAGGAGACCAGTGTATAAATCAGTATACAGGTATAATTATAGATAGATGGAGATTAAATATGTGTGTGTGAAGGGAAGAGGGGGGGAGGGGAGTGGTAGTCCCAAGGAGACCAGTGTATAAATCAGTATACAGGTATAATTATAGATGGATGGAGATTAAAAACATTGTGGATTCAGCAAATTAATCAATTATGTTCTAATGTTTGTGGATAGGCTTTCAATATTGTGTGTGTCACAGTACAAATTGGGACTACAGCTCAGAAGATGGCCCTTCTTGCCTATGGTGCTCCATAACTGCAGTATAAGAAACATTTTCATGGGTGTGCTGGTGTCTGTGTATTTGTGAAATCCAATCCAACCTAATTTAATCCTTTTATTAAGGGATCCAATGTTAGCCTCACCTGCACAAATGATTTTAGAAAAAAGAAAAATGCCTGGAAACTTCCAATCTCAGGATACACCTTCAGTCTTTCTGGACATTGAAACATCCTCAGAAATTTTATTTTTTTCGGAGTATACAGAAGTTTCCAAGGAGTTCCAAGACAAATAATCTGACCTTGCTTCCAAATTTAAAAGAGATGTAAAATGCAAATGTATTCATTTAATTACAATGGTGAAACTCACTTGCACATAGAAAGAAATCAAACTTACATGAAGAGAATTTAGGCGAACACAAAGCTTGGATGTTGACAAGACATTGATTTGGCTAGAACGTCTATCATCAGGCAATCTGGGGTCGACCACCTTTTTCTTAGAAAATGCCTTCATACCACTTTCTTTTTTGTATCTTGTTAAAATTGGAACAGGTGGTATAAGATCTTGTTTATCCACTGCATGGATACCAACAAAAATCAGACCAAAATAGAGAAAACAATTAGATACTTTCTAAACAAACAGAAATCCCAAGGTTCCTCAAAGGTCATTACAAGCCTCTTATCCAGCAGCTAACTGAGAATATTGAAAATTAATGCAATTCTAATAAAAGTGGTGTAGAATAAAACTCAGCACTAATATCGGAATAAGGCACACAGATCAAATATATCTCTGAATTTTTGTCTATTAGAAAAAACAATATTCTTGTCTAAAAGCCACATAAAGATAGAGTACACAACTTAATACTAAACTGCATTTTCAATTTCAATTGGATGAAATAAAAGCTGGATGAGGTTTTCTTGCAAAGACAACTTACTTTAGTCATTCAATTTTGAAAGATGAGATAAAGAACATAAATCTGAAATTACCTAGCTGACTAACAACCCTCTGAGTGTAGGCTTGTAGTGCATTGTCAAGACCACTGACAAGGCCATTTAGCTGTGGAACCCTCATAGGCAGTTGTAAACTGAAAAACTGATCCACTGTCTGTTGATAAAGTACATTAGTATTTAGGAAAAGGACTCTTTCCAAAATGAAATTACAAATATGAATCAATAATTTGCATGTCATTAAACATGCTCAACAGTAGCAAGACAATAAAACAACTAAAAAACATCCAGAGTGACACAATAAGGTCAGCAGAAAACACTGTCATTGAAGCAAATTTGAAATATTATTTTCAACGAGTACTAATCAGTTAAAGTTCCCAAAGAAGAAAGCATCTTGTTGCAATATGTGATCCTAAATAAAAACAAGCTAATGAGAACTAGAAAAGAACAAATGCCTTTCGTGCATGATTTTCAAAGGAAATATAAAATATCCTGATTGGGGTGACGTATCAGGGAGAAACGGATGTTGGGGGTGCCTGCCACCCTGTCGCCTCCCACGACATTTAATATGGGGGTGGTGTGGCTTGCCCGTCTCATGCTATGCATGCAGAATTAACTTCAACCTTATGATGGATAGCTTGCATACATTTGTTTGTCCTGGGTAGAGCTTTGTAAAGGGTGTATATTTACGCTAGGTCTAGTGGTTCACCTAACACTAGTGGAACCTTTGTATTGAATTTCAGCTAGGTCCAGACCAGAGTCTAGAGGAAACTTTGAGAAACAATGGTGTGACATTCAGCTTTTTGTTGCATCAAAGTCATTGGCCTTTGGTTTCAAAGTGTCAATGGTCGAGGCTTGTCACCACCAGCGCCTAGAGGGAGTTTTTATGCGGCAATCTAGATATTTGGGTCAGTCTTCAGTGAGTTACATGTTGAGCAACAACAGGTTTCTTAAGTTTCCTCTACAATTAAACTACTTGCTTCCGGGGAAGTACGGATAGCGGATTGCAACTGTAAACAAGCCAAAACTCTTTCGGCCAAGGGTAAATTCAAAATATTGCTTGAGGATCAGGTTCGCGGTTTGAATTTTGAAGCTTACACTCCAAAATATTCGAGTTGTTTGATTAGGACTTACAGTTTAGCTCGGGAGGGGAGGGCAATTGGTGGGTGTTCCTTTCGCTTGATGTGTGCTTCTTCATCTTCTCAGAAGATCCTTGGTCAGCTTTCTCCGAGTACTAGTTTTCCTTTCTATCCCTGGCTTCTGTTCTCTCCTCTCTATTTTTTCATGGTTCTTGGTTGGTGTTTTTATTCGCCTAGGGGTTCTCAGTGTTTTGTGTCTTCGACTCTTATGGTCTGAGGGTGAACTTTCCTGGTGGGGGTCTTTTGGACCTGTACTGATTTGTCCTTGGTTGGTGGCTTGGCTATACTTTTGCCTTGTCCCTTTTCGCACTCTCTCCAGTCTGCTCTTGGTGGGTTCCCATATTCTCATCCATCTCAATTTTTCTGGTTCAGTATGCCCAGGCAGTGTATGCGCAACCACAGGGGTGGAGGTGGCAAGGCTAGCAATGGTCGAGGTCCGCAAGGCCACCCGCGTGCCTAGGCTAAAGACCAAGCAATCGCTGCAATCTTCCATTCAGCCACTCCTCAAGACATCCAGGATGAAATTCACCAGCTTGAAACCTGGACCTCAAACTATTTTCTTCCTTATTCTAATTTTGAGATCCTGGAAGAGGTGTCCAACTTGGTTCCTAGCCTTAGCCATACCAGGGGAAGATGAAATCAGTATCTAAATTCCATCACCCTCCACTAGCAAGTGAAAACTCTTTTGGGACGTGTCCTGAAAGAGAAACATGAAGACAAATGAACTCATCTCCTCCCTTAATGAGATTAATTGGGCGTAGCGATAGTAGCATACTTTCTTGGTTAGATTGGACGCTCATTTGGCTCATCTGGAAAGCCACCTCCAATGTGAGCTCAAGCCTTCTGCTCCAACTGTCGAGACTAGTACTCAAGATCCTACTCCTATGACTTCTTCTAGTACTTGATTTTATGTTATTTATTTCTATTGTCATTTTGTTTCACTCTGTAGTCTAGCATCAAACAATATATGATGAATTTCAAACCAGAGGCATTGTTTTCAGTATTTTTGTTAATAGATTATCGGTCAAAAGCCCTGGTTTCCCTATGATGTAATCTAATTTCTGAGGCAATACAAATTTAACTTGCAAAAAAAGGTTGAACCCACCTAATAGGGTCCTTGATTAACCCCCTTATTGAACTTGGAGACAATTGTACATGCCAAAGCCCAGTATGGAAGGGCATCCCACCATGAAGTGCCCCATTGATTCCAAGACTTGTAAGCTCTTTTACTTGATTATTCCAATTATTTGTTGCATTGGAGGGAAAGGAGACGCATTGGATCTTATCCAGGATTGCAGGTGGGGCTCCATTTGGGGCTTGGTCTCCCTATACGAGGTCCTGGCCCTTCAAAGGGCCACATTGGCACTTGTAGGGTGAGCGTTGTGAAAAATCCTAAACCTGGATTCCTACTGCAACAAATCTAAATTACTTCTCCTATTATTTCCCATAATTATTTCTTTGCAGTGAAATATCGAAGTAATTACTGAAGTAGTCTACACAAATAGTGTTGCGGAATAAATCTAAGTGCTGAAACAAACTGAACAAAATACAATGAAAAACATCCACATTTGACACAGTTATTTTTGGACTAAGTCCCCAAAAAAACCCAACTTGGGAAAACCAGTGCAGCAGATCTAAGGGTTTTGTATTATTAAGCAGCAGAATCTTGAGTACAACTAGGGTGCCAATATCTGCCTCACCCTTCAGAGAAAATCTCGGCAACAGAAGAAATGTGAGATATACCTCACTCTGCAAGTCCCCGACTGATTCGGACCAGCGCTGGTGAAGCCCCTCTCTACCTCTGCGTGATGCCTACGTTGCTACTGCGTAAGCTTGCGTGGGCAAGCTAAGGAACTATGTCACCTCCTCCTCTGCAACAATCAAGTTGATCTGGAACTAAGTTTTGGCCCTCCTGGGTCAAAAACCACAGCTTCCAGCTATCTCCAGACTGAATCTAGAAGGCACTGCGTCACTTCTGCGTGATCCCCTTCAGGGACTGCATCACCCCTCCAGATGACTGTGTTGCCTCTGCTGCGTCATTGTTGCCTCTCCCTCTGAAATGTACTCCTGGTCCTCCTGACTAGTTACTGCATCTGCCCCTCTCTGATCACTAGATCGAAATCACTTAGCCAGCCCTGCCCTAGTGATTCGATCTTGATCAAAAGTTGTGTCTCTCTCACAAGCTCGAAAATGCCAAATGCTCAGTGTGTTTTCCATAGGCCCCTCACCCTCCTTATAATCTTTCGTTGACCCTTCAACGACCAAGATTAGAACATAATCAGGGGCCACGATTAACTAGGAGATGATCCATGACTTTATCTAGAAGATTCACACTTAGTTTAATTAATACCCTTTAATTAATCAGTTTCCCTAAGTTTAGACTTAGGAAAACATTAAAAAATAATTAATTAATTTAATTAACCATCTCCAAGTGGAATTTTTCAAAATATTTTCTGGGTATTATGGAATACTTGTGTCTTAGCCTATATACAAAATTACCAAGCTAGAGCACATCCGATGCTACCATAAATCAACAAGCGTTGAGAGCCATGGGCCTCCACCATAGTAGAGATTACTTCATGGATCCCCAACATCGCTCATTGATTGTTTGTGTTCCACCATTTGGATGAGGATGATGCACCTAGTTCACCATGCCTAGTCGGCTCCACACTTGCACCATACACTTGACAAATACTCCATGGTCCAAATGAGAATGTGTCTCACTGCAGAAGACAAAGGCAGGGCTTATGTCATCATCCTAGCCCTTACAGATGATTTACATGTATTTTTGATCCACTTGGAGACCAGTGAGGATGTCTTTTGTTGAGATTTTGAGTGTTGGGGTAGCAACGGGTGTGCTCTAGCCCTGAAATTTTGTGGAGGGGCTAAGACACACAAGACCTCCAAAACCCAGAAAGTGTTTGGAGAAATTTCATCTAATGTGTGAGATATTAAAATAATTAATTTTTTTAATGAGGAACCTAAGTCTAACTTAGGAAATTAGAAAAATTAAAGTGAATTAATTAATCACATGTGATGAAATGTTCTAAGTAATGCAGATCAAGCAGTATTTTAATCTAAGTCGTCGATAAGAGATTAAATCATGCTCAATGATGTGTCAACGAAAAAGTATAAGAGAAAGTCTTGAGGGTCAGTTGGAGACACACACACAAAGGCAAAGCCTTAAGACTAAGCTGGAATTATAGGGCAGGTTCGCTAAGAATTTCCAGAAGTGTTTCAGCTGCAGCGAGGGGTAGTATTGGCTAAGGGGATGATCTAATCCCGGAGCCAAGAGTCAACAAGACGCAGAGAAGCAGCAACCAGGAGCAGCACAGAGGAAGCAAAGGCTACGCAGCAACTGCGCAGCGCAGAGGGTTTCAGCCGCTATGTAGCAGCGAAACTTGTAGATTTGGTTTCTGTAGCAGCAAGACTTGTAGATTTGTTGGCTTAATAGCAAAAATGGCTTCTATTATAAAAATACACAAGAGGTATTTATAATAATAAATATTTATTGATATGATATAATAAGATATAAGATGATTGAATGATACAATGAGGCCCTGCTTTTATACCTATGCAGGTGACCTTTCATGAACAGGCATGTCTTTTAGACATGCCTTTTCAGTTAACTAATGACTACTTAACATAATCCTAATTGATTAGTTAGTAATCATATTTATTTGTATTTATTCTATTAATGACTATATTTATTACATTAGTTATGAATTAGATTCATAACATTGCCCCCTTCTTCGAAAAGCTTTGTCCTCAAAGCTTAATCTCCAACAATTTTCTTCACTGGGGATTATCTGCTAAACATGTCATTCACCATTGGTACCTTGGCATGTATAATTCTCTAGTAATTCCTTCGTTTTTTCTTTTTTTTCTTTTTTTTTTCTTTTTTTTTTAAATAATTATTTATTTTTTAAATTATATAATTACAATTTATATAAAATATATAATTATATATTTATTCCGGAAGCTCTATGCATCATTCCGTAGCGGACGTTGATATAATATATAGTTGTAAATCATATATAATATATAGATTCATAAGACGCTACGCAGGTGCTACGAAGTCCCAGAAAGGGCAGCACTGAAGCAGAGATGTCTAAGTTGCTTGATGCTACAATGAGGTCAAGTCACCTTTTATATAGTGACTGATCTTTCTATCTAGCCCGACATGAAACATGGAGGTAAGCCGACTTCTTCACATGGAGAATATTATCCATCTTGAGGCCGACTTCAAGAGGTATAGTGACAATGTCATGGAGTGTAACTTTTACATTGAAAGTATGTATTTTACATGTGTAACATGTCTTCATTTACATGACTCTAATTACCTTTATGACAAGATGACAAATACCTAAAGACATCAAGAAGAAGTCTTTGACCTATAATAAAACCACCTTGCTCATGAAACCCATGAGGCAAGTAACATAATACATTTTATTATTCTTTTTCTTCTTCATTTACATAAAACATAATTACAAGTCATTATGAAGACCTAATCCAGTTACACTTTTCAACACGGTCTAGTCTCTGAAAAAAAAAAAATTAAGCCTTCTGAGATAGCATTGGAGACTCTTCTTTGGAAAACGAAAGACTATTCCATCTTTAAATAAGTTATGTTTAATCTTTTCTTTCAATCCTGAGTTTTTGTGTCTTGTTTGATTTTGGTTGGGCATTCATCCTTTTGTGCAGACCCTCAGCCCTCTGTTATTAGGGCAAGGCCGCAGGCCTAATCTTTCACATTGACATCAATTCCGGCCATGTTGACCCTTGTCATGGATTTTTTCGGACCTATGAAGTTTTTTATTTTATTTTGTGAATTAATTTGTCATACTTTGTAACTTTCGGCAACCCTTTAGGGCATCAATTCTGAGCACAACGTGTCGATACACCCTTTTTGCCTTTCATCTATAACATTGAAGTCTTCCATTGGTTTTTTAGTTTGGCATAACTGGGATTCATTGGAATTTATGGTCTTGGGTTTTGTTGTTTCAAATGTTGATAGTAGATACAAGGGTTTCGCTGGAAATTACATCTCTAGTTCTGGTCAACAAAGGTACAAGATTGCCTGAAGCAATAAACTTGATCCACAATCCAAAACTATACCAACTCTAAAGAGAAACTGTCTGTCAAGGCTGAAGATTGTGCTAGGTTTCTATAGCATGAAGATTGAAAACAAGTTTTTGCAGAAAGTAATCCTTGATATAGCAATTAGACATTGACTTTGACAAGTTTGACAAGATACTTGACTATACTAACCTTGATTTAAGTGCAAACTTGATAATAACTCTTACTGTAAAGTTGACTCAAAAATGAGCTGGTTCGTACGATGACAAATAGATATGACATTGAAGTGACACGATATGACAATGTTGTATTTGAGTCGATCTTTGGAATAACCATATTACAGTCATGTGATGACATTCATATTTGATGCGACATCTCACTTTGATACGAAAATGTCATAAGCACTCTATCACGCTTTGACCTTGAGAAGTGGACTTGACTTGATTAGGAGCAGACATGCTTGACAACAATAGTAATTGTACACTTAAGTGACCTTACAAATGTTTTACAATATCTCGACTATACCATGTTACATAACTATTGATAAGACATCCAACTAAGTTGACTTGTACCCTATTGAGACATCATAATGATATTTAGATTTGATATTGAGATTGTCTTGGTTTGACAAGGTTGTAGTCCTATTGTTGTTTTGACACTATCTTTACCATTCTTGATAACTTAACATAACAATGTTATAAGTAAGCATTCGACGATCCCTTGACTTTGACCTTATTAATGAACATTAGCATATGTTTTGATGCTTACGCATTGAATGACAAAGTTTGATTTGACACCTATATACATGTATAACATTCTTGCATTGAGTTGACATGTTTCAATTGACCGTCTGAATTGATTTATGGGAGTTGGTCTTGACCTAGGGTTTCTAGTATAACTTTGGATTTCTATCATGACTTTAAGGTTTTTTGCATGGTGACACAATTGTAATCTTGCAAGGAAGCAAGTGTTGAAGGTAATCACATCCAATTGTACAACACATTGAAGAAGGACAGATAGCAGGGCTTGAACAGTCAAAAAGCATGCTTACATATATGTTGGTAGCTCTCTAGGGGCAGAGTTTGAGAGCATTCATTGCAGGTTATCGGGATGACCTGAGGCACCTTGGCTTTTACCATTATTTGATAGCAGTATCAGAAGGTTGTAGCATCGGGTGCAGACTTATACGATGATGGCAATGGTTGTGCACATCAACAGTAACTTGGATAACAAAACTTGGATCATGTTGTCATGCTCAGGTCCACAATAACTGGATACCATGGGTCTGCAAGGGAATAGGTGATTTTGTTTCTCGACTTTCCAAATCATCTTGAGCGAGGGAAATAACAAGAATGTGATCAATGATCCCAACAATGCTCCCCAATCCTAGCTCTAATACCATGTTAGAAATTCGATTACAAGTATGAATTTCCAGTGTTCCACGGGGACGTGTCCCAGAGGGTGTAGTTGACATGTTTCAATTGACCGTCTGAATTGATTTATGGGAGTTGGTCTTGACCTAGGGTTTCTAGTATAACTTTGGATTTCTATCATGACTTTAAGTTTTTTTGCATGGTGACACAATTACAATCTTGCAAGGAAGCAAGTGTTGAAGGCAATCACATCCAATTGTACAACACATTGAAGAAGGACGGATAGCAAGGCTTGACTAGTCAAACAGCATGCTTACATATATGTTGGTAGCTCTCTAGGGGCAGAGTTTGAGAGCATTCATTGCAGGTTATTGGGATGACCTGAGGCACCTTGGCTTTTACCATTATTTGATAGCAGTACCAGAAGGTTGTAGCATCGGGTGTAGACTTATATGATGATGGCAATGGTTGTGCACATCAACAGTAGCTTGGCTAACAATGTTGTCATGCTCAGGTCCACAATAACTAGATACCACGGGTCTGCAAGGGAATAGGTGATTTTGTTTCTCGACTTTCCAGATCATCTTGAGCGAGGGAAATAACAAGAATGTGATCAATGATCCCAACACTGCTCCCCAATCCTAGCTTTGATACCATGTCAGAAATTCGATTACAAGTATGAATTTCCAGTGTTCCACGGGGACGTGTCCCAGAGGGTGGGGGACGCGCCCCGACACTACCCCACGCTCCGAGGACAAGGAAACTGTTGGGGAAACGTTTCCCCCACGTCTCTTTTTTGGGGAAACTCGGGGAAACTCTGGGGGGGTGTTTTTTTGGAGACGAAATACGACTCCTTTGCAGGGGGGACGGGGGGATGCAAGGGGGCCGTCAGAGGTACGCATATGCGTCCCCCCATTTTTTTGTCTAATAATTTTTATAAAACATTAAAAATTTAAAAAAAAATACAAATTTAAATATATGAAAATTTTGAAAAAAAAAACAAAAAATAAAATAATGAAACTATATTAAAACTTAAAACTTAATTTTTTTTAAATAAATAAATCAAATTATATTAAAATTTAAAACTTAAAAAAATTAAAAACAATAAGAAAAATAAAAAACTTAAAGTATATTAAAACTTAAAACTTAGTATTTATTAATATTATTTAGTACTTTTAGAGAAATTTACTAGTATTTCACTGCTCAGTACATTTTATGTTTACTTTTAATTTAATATTCTATGGCTATTTTAGACTTCAACATAATGTCATTGTCATTTTCATATGATGAATTTACTTCGTTTTTGAAAATTTGATGTACATTGCATAATTTCAATTGTCAAATGATGAATTTATTAATTTAATTTAGATGTACCTTGCATCATGCCAAATGATGAATATAGATGGAACATAGCATAATGTCAAATGATGGATTCAATTTAGTAATTTACTTATAGATTTACAATGCAGAAATGTCAAATGATAATAGTCTAATATGTAATGATGATAATATTTAGTCTTTAGATGTACATTTCATAATTATTAAGATTTTCTATTTAGTTATTGACATATTTTTGGGATTTTATTTGTATATTTTTATATATTAAATTTTTAATAATTTAAAATTTTATAATTTTTATGACTCTGACGTCCCCTCGTTTCCCCGAAAATTCCCTATATTTTGGGGTTGCTTATATACGTCCCCCTTTTGCATATCCTTGCTCCCGCATTTCCCCATCCCAAAAAATCGGTGGAACATTGTGACTTTCTAATCATGATAATTACTTGGGAAGATAATTAATCTTCTTTTTAGCCTTTCTTTATTATTCATCAAGCAATTATCAACTTAACCATTTTAATACAAGGAAATAGAGATCGCAGTGCATAAGAGACATGAGACACTAGAGATTAGGCCAGAGGAAAGGGAAAAACCGACGATGGGAAAACCCAGCAATCCTTTCCTTATAGAATCTTTGTCAACAAGATAAATCCAAGTCATAGATCAATTACCCAAGTGCCAAGTGAGCCCTCCTCCAATCAACTATCCACATGAAGTTTGTCATAAGTTCATCCACAAAATGCCATATGTCTATCAATATGTCGTGCCACAGGTAACTTGGATTCCATAGAATTATAATACAACAAATAGCTCGGAAACCACATAAGTATAGTGCCATGGAAAAGTCCCTTGACCACAGAAGATGTGCCTCAGGAAAACCCGCTTGATCAGAGAAGACATACTTCAAGAAAAACTCGCATTCCACAAAATATTAGTGTCATAGGTAGATTGTCTTAACCACAGGAAATATGTCCTCAGAAACTTGCATGTATGCATCAGAAAATCTCACATTTATGCCTCAGGAATCATGTTCTTCTACCTCAGATCAGACCCAAAAAATGTGCATTTGATGGAGACGAATTTGCTCTATCTATAGTTGTATGTTCATGCAAATGGACACGTCCCTCAGGTAGGCTGGCATGTATTCAAAAGGGTCGACTTGGTCAACTTGGAGCCACTAAAATATGTCTTTTAAAAATTCAATTTTCTTTCTTTTAAATGTCCAAATGGGACATGATACAAATAAATTTTATTTTGACTCTGTCATGAAGAACATGCTTGAATAAATATAATAAATACATCAATGATAAAATTCATTTATGAAGACTGAACCTAGTTACAACTTAAATAATATAATCCTTGATTCTTCTTGAGCACAAGAAGTCTATAGTTCTTCAAAAGAGGGAACTTCCTTCCTACTACTTATCCCGGCTGCCAAAGCATCCCATGATCTAAGTAGTCCATTAAGTGTTGTAGTCACAACTTCCTTCTCAGAGATGACTTCATCAATTGCTTGAAGTTGGTCTCTTAGTTCAAAGATTCTTATGAAATATGAGGCCACAGTGTCATCATTTGTCATCCTTACATCAAGAAGCTCATTTTTCGAACTCATGACTTAACCACTGTTGTTGACTGTAAATAGATTAGTTAGGGCTTCGTACATCACCTTCGAAGTTTCAAGCTTTGAAATATAAGGGATCAAGTGATCTTTAATGGAATCCACAATAAGGCTCAAGGCAGTGATGCCATCCTCCTTGAACTTCTCTTTTCCTACATTATTTGTTTGGTTCTACAACCTTGCCCTTCACAATATCCAAAACTTTTTTCTTTGCAAGAATAAGATCAATCCTGCTTTTCCAAATTTTGAAATTTGAAGCCCCTTCTAACTTTTTCTCTGACTTCATAGAGGAATCCATGGATGTCGATCAACAATCAACAAAGGTACCAACAATAGTATCTCAATGTAAGCTTCTTCAAGAGTGATCTTAGTGTCCCTTCCTTCACCAAAGCTTTGAAACCATGTTGGATTTTTCTAGATACAAGCACAGTACTTCTGAAAATTGACAATTACTTCTAATGATTTTGTTAGTCTTTTAATTTTTCCAATATATCATTAAGAAATTACACTTCAGATATTCAACCATATAAATACAGTAGGACAGTAGAGATCACAATGCACAAAGAGAACACAAGATTTACCCTGAGAAAACCTACTTGGGGGAAAAACCCAACAACCTTCTCAATATAGAAATTCTTCTTTTCAACAAGAGACACACCTAGACTTCTAGTCAACAACTAGGTCAAACTAACCTTCAACAAATCTATGGTCAAACTTGATCAACACCCTCCAAGTCAAGCCTCCAATATTGTTTAGCAATTTGGCCTTCTTGTTCCGCCCTAGGCAGATTTTGACCTCCCAGTAACTGCCCAAAATCCCAGAATTTTGGCCATGTAACTGCCCAGAAAATTTCAGCCCTGCAACTGCAACTACCCTAAAAAATGTGCAAACTAGAGAGAGAGTGAGAGAGAGAGAGAGAGATTCCCCACACATTTGAGCTAGACAGAGAGAGAAAGAGATGAATTTGTACTTCTTTATTGTCATCCTTGTCCTTCTTGTACTTCACTTGGATGCCCAGAAGATTCTTGCTTGAGAGAGACCAAATTGTTGCCTTGGAGGAGGAGGTTGAAGGTCTATATATAGTGATATGTTGGGTCGAATGGGTGTCTCTTCTGCCAAGGCCGACTTGACTTGGAGGGAGGATGACTTACTTGTTTTGGAGCCAAAAATTCAATTTTGAAAATTCAAATTTTTTTCTTTTAAAAAGTCCATAAGGACATGACTCAAAATAATTTTTTCTTTTGACTCTAGCATGAAGAACATGCTTTACAATAATCAATATAAATAAATTAAGGGCCAAAATATACATTATGAAGACTAATAGTAATCATAGTTACAAAATTTAGCATCCAAGACAAAAACATCCTCAAAATGATGAGTTAAAACCCTCCAAAGGGGGCAACTCCTCCTAAAAAACTTCATAAACCCCCAAAATATGTCCCCAAGGCATGATCATGTCCATATCTGAAGTCAAGACACCTACATCAAGCCTGGAAATGACCATCCAAGTAAAAAATGGTATATAAAAGCCCCAATGACTAGAGTGACGCCAAATGATTGGGACTGGCCCTAAAGTCAAGTGTTGGATAGCTCAAAAGGTGACAAAATAGGTTAGGACTCTAAGTTCCTCAATATGGCATGTCAAGACGAGATTCATGCATGTGAAAATAGCCAAACTATGCCTCGGAGGATGTGACAAGTTTCTCAATATACATCAACTACCTGAATCTCTAAGACAACCTTAGGAAATGTGAAAATGTCCAAAAGTCTAAATAAAGCAAGCGTCATATACAAACCCTAGGGGGCTTTAGCAAAGGGAATATGCATAATCAACAAATATGTCATCAAATCTTCCACCAATGTCCATGAGAACAAGTATCCATTTGTCACGGCTTAAAAATACAAGGGCTATTGAAGAAATTCACTAGTCAAAATTTGGGGTAACAGCCCACAAAGCACTTTCTCCTAGGGCACACTTGGTGAAGAATATCTAAATGGTTTACGATCTAGTCAAGTGGACAAATAAGCACTCATTTCAAAGGAGCACCTCCTAAAGAAGACTTTTTATATTGTTCTTAGTCAAAAGCCTTCTATAGGAGCACTAACTTGGCGTTTGCAGGTTTACCATTGAGAGTGACCTCATCACCAAGCTTGTACACTTGGCATTCATGCAACTATTTTGGAATCCACCAATGTTCGCGATCAAGATTAAATCGATGAGGGGAAAAAATTGGAAAAAATCGTAAAAATCGGGAAAAAATCGGTAAAAAGCGGGAAAAAATTGGCACATACAAAAATATTCATTTTTTTTAAATTTTTTAATATCTAAAGCATCCACAACATAAAATAAATGCATTGACACATAAATATGAAAGAAAAAAACTAATATATAAGATGTGTAATATCAAGTCTAGTGCTACATCACACATAACAGTGAATCATGTCCTTAATACTAAGTCCTGAGTCTCAACTCAGCCTCAAAATATCAATAAAAAATATAATAATGTATCTCATATCATGAGTCATAATGTCATATACAAAGGAATGCACCAAATAACCTATACTATTGATTTCCTCTGCCCCTCTTGCGAGAAAATGTAACAACTTTCCCTCTAGATGAAGAAGCTGGCAGGGCTGGCAATGGACTCTATTGTGCTCTAGAACCTGAAGCACCGAAGCTAAAGGAGCCAGACCACATCCTCTACAGGTAGCACGGGTAGGTGGTGTCACCTCCTCCTCTTGCTCCTCCTCTTGCTCGTCCTCCTGTCCCTCCACTACCTCCTGCTCTATCCAATCAAGGGTTGACTCCATGATAGGCCTCTCAGCCTCAACCCTCCATGCAGCAGTGATGTCAATCGCATCTAAAGAAATGGCCTCCATATCAGGTGTCCTCTCAAGTTGTCTCACCCACACTGTGTCCTCTCAAGATGACTACTCCTCCTCCTTAACTCTATTTCTTAACCTTTGTCTGCAAAAATGACCAAAAAAAAATTGAATTTGCATGTTAATGGGTTGCTATTTGATGGGCCCACGATTGATCCCTAACAGGGTCTAATCGGGATTTTTTCATAAAAATCGCAATTTTTTCACGACTTTTTCAAAATAAAAAAAAAATAAAAAATCGCCGAAAAAATCGATGATTAAATCATTTCGGCGAAAAAATCGCGATTTTTTCAAAAAATCACAATGTTATCGCGATGTTCGCAACAAAGGAATGCACCCTACATCTTTGGCTTTGCATTTTTATTATTATATTGAAGTTGTTATTTCTTGAACAACACCCTTGCTCATGAGGAGAGCAAATGGCACTTGAATTACACCTTGCATCAGCTAGAAGATTGAGGAACATAAGATGTGGCATCACATTCATCTAGAAGCTTGTATTTAGTATTTTCTATGGGCTATATTGTCCTAATTTTCCCACTTAAGCTTTTACCATGAATATTTAAATATTTTCTAATATTTTCATTAGAGACCAAAAATAGGAAAATAATATTTTATTGTAGAAGAAAATTGAGCTAAAACCTATATAAGGGTTTGCTCACTCCATTTGGTAATGATTGGATGTGGGAGAGATCCCTTGGAGCTTAATGCAATATCTTTTCGATGAGCTCAATGCCTTTCATATTTCCATTGCTATTTATTTTAATGATAAAATATCTAGACATATACTTAGGGAGTAAGAACTTGATATACATCTTCCATTTTCCTTTTAGGTTATCACTTGAGTTTTGTCGGTGAATTTATTTCCTTATCTACTCATGGATTGATTGTGTAGTAAGCATTGGATGTTATCAACAATGTAATATCCTTAGATTTATTTATGTAATTTAGGACAGCAAGGACAGAGTGCATTTAGCTTGTACATTTCAGCAATATTGCCTGTTGTATATCATTAGGATACCCTTCCATTTGAGCTATGTTTGACCCCATGTGCCCAATGGATAAGACACTAATCTTCAGTCTATCATTCACTTATTTTCCTTGACTTTTCACAAACTTGTTTTGCTGGAATTTATTGCTCATATCACCTTTGTACTTCATAGCTTAAAATTAGAGTAATATTATCTTAGGGAAGCCCCCTTTGAGCCAGAGGAGAGCTGGCCTAAAGTGAAAAATGTCGAAATTCATCTGCAAGGCTGCAAGCTAATATTTCTTATCATGATAATTACTTGTGACTGATATATATGATTTCTTATAGCATTTACTTTGTTAAGTTATGTCATGAAGCAATTACACATTTAAAACATAACGAAAAGCAGAGATTATAGTGCACAAGAAACAAGAGACACCAGAGATTAGGCCAGTGGCCAGGGAAAAACCCGCAAGGGGAGAACCCAGCAAACCTTTCCTTACAGAATCTTTGTCAGCAGGAGAAATCCAAGTCATAGTAACAGCAATTCCCTCGAATGCCAAGTCAGCCCTCCATGAAAAAAATTGGTCCTTAAGAATGTTTCCACAAGTCTATTCAAGATATGCTTCTTGCCTGTCCTTAATACTGCCTCAGAATGTCTTGGATAGATGCCACAGAAGTCTCGTATATATGCCATAGAAAGCTCAGATACATGCCTCAGAATGTCTTGGATATATGCCTCAGAAAGCTCGCTCTTGTGCCTCAGAAAACTCGCTCTTCATGCCTTTGAAAAGATGCTATGAAATCTGTCCTTTTATGGAGATGAATTGGCTCTATTTATAGCTGTTCATTCATGCAAAGAGGCACATCTCTTCGGAAGGCCGACTTGACATCTGGAGGGCCGACTTGGCATATGGAGTTTGACTAAAAGGCACAAAAATAATATTTTTCTTTCTTTTAAAAAAGTCCAAATGGGACATGATAAAAACATTTTCCTTTTGTCTTGAATAATTTTTTTTTACTTCTTTACAACAACATAATTATGAGGACCAAACCTAGTTACAAATTCAACACAGAAGAGGGCTGGTTAAGTGACAATGACGTCCCTCTTAATTACACTAGTCTTAAACCTTGGTGCTTGGGACTTTACACTTTTATGGGTGACAGAATTGTGATAATAAGACCTTTTATGACTATGTAAGATACACCCCCAAAGTTGTCCCACACTTGAACAAAAAGTGGGGGATGAGGAATCCTGATCAAGTTTGACTTTTCAGGCAGGAAATAGCTTTGCTTATAAATGCCAAATTCAGTTTTTTTGGGGTAAAGAGGTGGAATCCCTTCCTATCAGGGCACAAACTCATATACTAGCATTCCTAGCATTTTTAGGATGGGAATTACCTTGTAATGATGTTGTTTAATTGTTGTCATTATCTATGTTCCATAGTGTAACTCTTTGTTCCATCAACTAATATATAACACATTTCTCATAAAATTGTAAAAAAAAATATAATTAAACAAAATTGGTGCATACATAACGTAAGATATTAAAAAAATTCACTTCAATGAATATACAAATTAAATTAACTAGTAATATTGATTCAATACGTAAATTAACAAACATAAGAAGTCAAGTTAGAAGAAATGATAACAAGAAAGTAATCAATAGCCTTGAGAACAAATTTTTCATTTCCTATATTACCAACATAAAAATTGTACTCTATACGGCAACACTTACCTCTTCCATAATTCTGTAGACTTCAACAATAGAATTACCATGTCGATGTTGAGATGATGAAGGCTCCCATTTCTATATATTTTTAAGGGTAATGCAACCATTTAAAAGAGAGAAAAAGAAAAAGAGGTATTAATTAGAAATCATCATGGATACGCTTCAGAAAAATTATTACTTAGAAATCATCATGCGAATCCAATGAAAATACACCAAATTTCTTTCATAAACATTATGCAAGTAGTAGATGAGGAGCGTTCAAAGGCAGAATGGAGGTTGCAAATTACTATTATTAAGCTTGTTCATACAACAAACAAACAACAAGATATATGATGATTCTACTATAGTGACATTAAAATTAATTACTGAATTTCAATACACTATTAAAACAAAATCAAAGGGATCAGAGCATAGATTTGATGTTCTATAGACAGTAATTTCCCCAGACGGATTCAGTGTTAAGGTCCAGCAAATTTGTGACTACATTGTGTTATTGGGTGGGCTTCTTCCAAGTTTATTTTGATTGATTCAGCATGGACAACTCGTGGACACCAATGAGGCTTTGACATTGACAATTCAAGTGTACCTTAGACAAAGCCCTGTTCCCAAGTCATGTTGTATGATTTTCTGGATAAATTTAAAATTCATAGAGAAACTTATACTAGGGAACAAAACATTCAATGTTATTTTTAGCAAGCTCTGCTAGATCTAACTTGCAAATGATTGACATGCAGCTTTTGGAGCATACATGGGAAGATATAGGCAATCAGATGGGCACTTTGAAATTTTTGAAATTTTTGAAATGAAAAAGTTCAACACTTGCTATCCGAGGCAGCCACACAGACTAGTGCCTGGTATTCCATATCACTGTACCATTGTTATGGTTATCTATATGTGTTCTAACGCTGCACTAATATAGGTTTCTTTCTTTATACTATTTTCAGTGTTTTCCAGCAGATACATTTGCATTCCCACATTGTATTTTTACTGGCAATATTCTTCAATCCCATTGACCTACTTTTGTGTCATTCATTGAAAATTAATGAAATTATCTTATCTTATGATTTTCAGACATTAATGAACATTTCTGTAACCCATTTGATAGTTAACCAAAAAGGCACTGTAGTTTTTAGGTTTCTATGGTCAAGATTTCTGATCAATGGAGGAAGATCCACAGATATGAGAGTTTTAGTCAACGTTTTGGAACCACCAGCCCAGTCCATCTTCAAAAAGGCACTTTCAAATATTCAAGGTTGTCAACCAAAATTTTTCTAACTTGGAAGTTCTATCATTCTTCAAATTTGATTGTATATTTGGACACCCTTTTGGGAGATCTGTCAAGCATACACTAGTCCAAGACCTTCCTAAAAGCTTCCTTATGTTGAGTGAGTGTCTATTATGATCTTTTTCCTAAGTCCAACTTAGGAAAACCAGATTAATTAACTGATTGATTAATGTTGCCTATTGGGTTAAGGTTTTCTAAGGAAAAATAAATTATCTACTTTAGTGATCTAGATCTAATCTTAACCATTGATCTCAAGTGGGTTAGGAATTAATCCTAACCATCTATTACTTTGGAGATTAGGGTTTGAGATCTAGCTCAATGAAAAATTATAAAGAAAGTTTGTTGTTGCCGCCCGTCACACACATCTAAGTTATCGAGAAAAATCCCTTAACCCCACAAAGTGTGGTATGGTGGCAAAACTAAGAGATGGGGTTGTCACATATTCCCAATTCTCTCCGTCTAAGCTCTCTCCTAGGTAAGCTAAGGGGGGTGGGTCCCTAATGAAAAGTTAGATGAAAAAGGGTATGAGGTTTCTACGAGGTACTAAGGTTAAATGGATTACTTCCAGATTATGACTAAGTTTTCAACAAATATGGTGAGCAATATGAAATGAAATATACTTCAATAACCATCAACACATAAATCAAAGATTAGTATATAAGACCAGTGTCTTCAATATTGCTTCAAAATAAATAATACTTGCTCTAAAATGAAATGTTTCAAAGTGAAACACAAGTAATCCTGTCAATCAAATTGTAATATTCCCAATTAGCAATGGCTAATTGGAATATTCGATTTTGGTCAATTTTGCCTTATGTAGTTATATTATAAATAAAAGTGAGTAGAGGGGGACATAACTCACTCAAAAAAATAAAAAGTGCACTCCCTAGTAGACACACGTTGTAACTTAAGTGAGCCAGGGGGGCCAAGAGACCATGTAGAGAGGGGGCCCACGTAGACCACATGGAGGGACTGCACAGGCCAAGATGGAGCACGTGGCAAAGGGAGGCAACGTTGGAGGAGGTGAGCCTTAGGGTTTGAGAGAGGCTAACGCTATATAGAGAGGAGAGCCTCCTCATTTTGATCATTCGATGTTTATGATATTGCTGCAATTCATTTCGACTTCTTTGAGCACGGCGGTTGTTTAGTTTGTTTAGCTAGTTTGCGGCACTGTTTTAGTGCATCGAGTGTCTCCGTTCGGAGATCTCACCCTACGACCCGGGGGACTTCGAGTGCCTACTCCCGTTGAGGTTGTCCCATCAACATTTTTTGCAGAGGAGTAGTGTATCCATAGACCACGCGATCTGAGAGGGAGGATGCAATCCATTTCTGGGGAGCTTCGGATTGAGTTTCTTTCGGGGGTTTGAGTGGTGAGTTTGGAGGTCGACAAGAATGTACCCCTTGCACAATGGAGGATTTTGGCAGAGTTTGTGGCCGTATTTTGGTGGTTTCCATTCAGCCTCAGCGCAGAGCCTTAGAAGATAGCGTAGATCCTCAAGGGGGGTGATTTTCGGGGGTCGGTCATTCCAGAAATGCTTTCTGGGCTTTTCTGGGTTTGGTGAGTAGAGGCTGATTCGAGAGTTTCAGCTTATTCCGTGTAGGGGAGCAGCCCCAGATACTCATCTTGTTCCAGTAGTAGCAGCTACATGGCAGTTTTCCAGCAGCTAGGACGCAGATCAGAGAGCAGCCATTCCATCAGTATTTTGAGAGTATTTCTTCACTTGCCTTGAGCAAGTCCAGGTGCCATCACTCTGATCACCTATTGTACTCACTTATATTGTTGGGTCCCTATATCACTAGTATAGTCCCTTATTATTGTTAGTGTAACCCCCTTATTGTTATTATTGTACCCTTGTAACCCCCATTTTGTTATTATTGTGCCCTTAAATTATTATTGTTAGGTCGGCTAGGATTACATTGTGGCCCACTAAGATTACATTATGGCCCCATGAACTCCTATATATAGAAAGGAGGTTTTGTAAATTGTATCATCTAAGAATTGTGCATTTATGTAATGTATTGGAGGTTTCCCCCTCAAAGTGGCTTATTTCTAAGGCGTTTATATCTCTTTTCTTCTATTTTGAAGCTGGTTACACAACATTTGGTATCAGAGCTTTGGATTCTAGGGTTTCGCTGCTCCAAACAGGTCATCGTGGAATTTTCGCTATAACTTTTTTTCTACGAAGTTTCAGAAGCTGAAATTGTTAGGGTGCGAGCGAAAGCACGAGAAGATTTTCTAAAAATTTCAGAGCTTGGTTCACAATATTTTCCGAGATATGATCTATGGAAGTTAGGTCTTTTTTTAGGATCCTAAACAGGTCATCGCGGAATTTGCGCTATAACGTTTTTTCTACGAAGGTTCAGAATCTGAAATTCATATGGTGCAAAGCTGAAATCCTGAGGAAAGTTGTTAAAAAATTTCAGATCTTTATTCGCAATATTTTTGGAGATATGATCTGTGGAAGGTAGTGCTTTTTCAGGCTCCTAAATTTCATCTCAAAGAGGTGATCGTGGAAAAAGTTCAATAACTCTCTCTCTGGGCATCGGATTGGAGTACCGTAAAAATTGGTCACAAGTGCATAGACTTTAGTTTCTTGGATATCAATTTCAGAGACAAAGGACAAAAAATTGACACGTGGCAAGTCGTACAAGTTCGCTCTACTGAACCAGTCCATAATTAGGTCATTGTGGGAGATTGGACACAACTTTGTCTTGGAGAATCCAAATCAGGTCAGACCTATGGCATTCAAAATAGAATTCAGAGGGCTAATTCAGTGTTGATTTTAAGATATTTAAGACCCACAATCACAGAGATAATCCAATTTCAATGTCGAGCTCCTCAAAAGCAAGTAAAAGGTGTGTATTTTTTTTTCCCGAATTGCATAAGTCTTGTTTGAAGAATCAAGTTGAATTGATTGCAAGGGCATATTGTAGAATAGATATCAGTATTGGATTATAAAATGGCCCCAAAAAATAATTCAACACCCATTAAGCCTTTGGAAAGCTCTACTATGACTCATGAAGACGAAGAATGGCAACATGACATATCAAAATTACAAGAGCAAGTGCAACAAATTTCGCTCTCGCAAAGAGCAACAAAAAATGACATGGAAGTTTTGAAAAAAGGCGTGGAAACTAAGATGGATGGTTTGAAGAAAGGCGTGGAATATAAGATAGATGGAATGGAGGCTGGCATGGAATCTAAGATGGATGACGTGGAAGCTAAGATCGATGAGAAAATGGAAAACATGAAGAATTTTCTAAAAACAGACATGGAAGGTTTGACAAAGTTGATACAAGAAATGTTTCCTAATGGTGAAAAGATAGTAGAAGAACCTCATGATGAGAACAAAATAAATGTTAATCATGATTTCATAAACTCTAATGTTGGCGGGAAGAACCGCCATATTCCAAAAATGGATATGAGGAAGTTTGATGGAAAGGATTCTGTAACATGGATACTACAGATGGAGCAATATTTTGATCTCCATAACGTGCAAAACACACAAAAGGTACACATTGCAACTTTACATTTAGAACAAAATACATTTGTATGGTATCGATGGCTTTGCTCCCGGAAAAAAATTGTCACTTGGTCAATTTTTACGGAGGAAATGATAGCACATTATGAGGATACAAAGAGCAACACCTTCTTTAGCCAATTGATAAATCTCAAACAAAAGGGTTTAGTGGGGCAGCACATTGAGGACTTCCAAAAATTGAATATAAGGGTAACTGATATTCCAGAGGAACACAGGATTGATCTCTTCATAGGTACTCTAAAGGATAACATCCAACATGAAGTTCGTGTTTTGGAACTTGATTCATTGGAGAAGGCATTCAAGTTGGCAAGAAAAGTTGAATGTAAAATTATGGCGACAAGGAAGCCTACCACTCAATTCTATAAAGAAGGAAGTGTTTCTATGCCTAGATTTCCACAACCTACAAGGTTGACACCACAACAATTGGAAGAAAAAAGAGCAAAAGGGCTTTGCTACGGTTGTGATAGCAAATACACTAAAGGTCATAAGTGTGTTGAAAAGAAATTATTTTACATAGATTGTGAAGAAGAAGAAGAAAATGAAAAAGAAGAGGATATACACCAGGAACCAGCCATAGAAGAGGAAGAAATGAATCTGACCATATCATGTAATGCACTGGCAGGAATTACCACTCCTCAAACTCTCAAGATAGCAGGACAGATCAAGAAGAAAAAGGTAATAGTGTTGATTGATTCAGGTAGCACCCATAATTTTATTCATTATAAGGTAGCCAAGGAATTAAATTGTTTCCTATACCCAGCACCAGAATGTCAAGTGATGGTTGCAAATGGAGTAACTATAAATTGCTCTGGAAAATGCCATAATATCAAGCTAACCATGGGGGAATATGTATTGACTAGTCCAATGCTTTCCATTCCTATGGGAGGTGCTGATGTTGTACTAGGGGTACAATGGTTACAATCTTTGGGGACGGTAGCTTTTAATTTTCAAGAACTTTTCTTGAAATTTTTTTCAGAAGGAAAGGAAGTCGAATTACGGGGTATTGAAGGAAAGCCAGGAAGGATAATAAGCTCTAATGTCATGACAAAGCTTCTAAAGAAAGAACAATGAGGCGTAATTGCACAATTATGCTCACTAGAAGTTCCAACATCAAAATCATCTATTTCTGCAGATCTTCAACAAGTCTTGGACAATCATTCCAAGGTGTTTGAAACTCCCAAAGGACTCCCACCTATTCGTGATCATGATCATGCTATTCATTTGATTCCAGGAAGTGTTCCTCCAAACATCAGGCCTTATAGATATCCTTACTTCCAAAAGAGAGAAATTGAACGTATGATTGCAGAAATGTTAGAGGCGGGTATAATTCAACCTAGTCAAAGTTCTTTCTCTACTCCTATAGTTTTGGTACACAAGAAGGATGGATCATGGCGAATGTGTCCGGATTATAGGGAGCTCAATAAGCTCACCATTAAAGACAAATTTCCCATTCTTGTGATTGATGAATTATTGGATGAATTACATGGAGCAATTTATTTTACCAAATTGGATCTTCGTTCAGGGTATCATCAAATTAGAATGAAGACTGAAGATATTCCAAAAACGGCATTTCGAACTCATGAGGGTCATTATGAATTTTTGGTCATGCCTTTTGGCCTTACCAATGCACCTTCTACATTTCAAGGGTTGATGAATTCCATTTTCAAACCCTTCCTTAGAAAATTTGTGCTAGTATTTTTTTGATGATATACTAATCTACAGCAGGTCTTGGAAGGATCATGTTGAACATGTTGACAGGGTGCTCAAACTATTGCAGGAGAAACCATTATATGCAAAAAAGTCCAAATGTTTCTTTGGAGTACAAGAGGTGGAATATCTGGGTCATATTGTATCTCACGAGGGTGTTAAAGTGGACCCTAACAAAATTAAAGCCATTAAGGAATGGAAATTTCCCACAACCATAAAGAAGTTGCGAGGATTTCTCGGGTTAACAGGGTATTATCGCAAGTTTGTTAAGAATTATGGGAGAATAGCAGCACCTCTAACAACATTATTGAAGAAAGATGCATTTTCATGGACTCCCGAAGCAACTAAGGCCTTTGAACGTCTTAAAGAGGCAATGTGCCTAGCACCGGTCTTAGCTACACCAGACTTTACAAAAACCTTTATTGTGGAATGTGATGCCTCAGGAAATGGAATTGGTGCAGTTTTAATGCAGGAAGGAAGAGCCATTGCTTTTGAAAGTCGTCCAATCAAAGGAAAGTATTTACAGAAACCTATTTATGAGAAGGAAATGTTAGCAATACTACATGCACTAAAGAAATGGCGAACTTACCTAATGGGAAGACACTTCAAGGTAAAAACTGATCATGATAGTTTTAAACACTTTTTGGAACAAAGACTATCGTCAGAAGAACAGCAAAAATGGGTCACAAAGATGTTGGGTTACGACTTTGAAATAATCTACAAAAAAGGAAAGCTGAATGTTGTTGCAGATGCACTCTCAAGAAAGAATGAAGAGGTGGAAGCATTGCTTTGTGCTATTTCTATTATCCAACCAGATTGGATAACTGAAGCAAGAGATGAATGGAAGAAGGACAAAGATGTATGGATACTCATTCAAAAGTTGCAGCAAGATCCTAGTACATCTGATACATTTAGTTGGAAAAATGATTCCTTATGGTACAAAGATGGCTTATATCTTTGTAAGAATTCCCAACTAAAACAAAATATTCTTCTGGAATTGCACACTTCTCCTTTAGGAGGACACTCAGGATTTTTAAAAATTTACCACAGGGTGAAGAAAGATTTTTTTTGGGATGGCCTTAAATCTGATATTCAAAAGTTTGTGGTGGAATGTTTGGTTTGCCAGCAGAATAAAGTTGAGACAATTAAGACCCTGAGACTTCTACAACCTTTATCCATTCCAAGTCAACGTTGGGAGGAGATTTCAATGGATTTTATCACGGGTTTACCTAAGTCCGAAGGAAAGAGTGCCATCATGGTGGTAGTTGATAGACTTACCAAGTATGCACACTTTTGTGCATTATCTCATCCATTTAAAGCAAGTACGGTTGCTACTACATTTATGGACAGAATTCAAAAGCTACATGGAAGCCCAAGGGTTATTGTGAGCGACAGAGATCCCATTTTTACTTGAAATTTTTGGACGGAGTTATTTTCTTGTTTGGGTACTCAATTAGCTCATAGCTCATCTTATCATCCTCAATCTGATGGTCAAACTGAGATAGTAAATAAATGTTTGGAAGGATATCTTCGTTGTTTTGTATCTGATAAACAAACACAATGGGTCAAGTGGTTACCTCTCTTTGAATGGTGGTATAACACTTCCTTCCATACTGCAGCAAAAATGACCCCATTTATGGCACTTTATGGATATCATCCACCATCCATCACATCATCTTAAAGGGAAAATTCGAAGGTTCAAGCAGTGGAAGATCACATCGAGCATCAGCAGGAAGTTCTCCAACTCTTAAAGGATAACCTGAATTTGGCAAAAAATCGAATGAAACAACAGGCAGATCAACATCGCGGCGAGAGAAGTTTTGATGTAGGAGATTGGGTATTTTTACAGCTACAACCATATAAACAAATGTCCCTCAAGCAAGCTAAGAAGGATAATAAATTATCGCCAAAGTACTATGTTCCTTACAAGGTGTTGCAAAAGATTGGTACTATGGCATACAAATTGGAGCTTCCTGCTTCTTCGCGAGTACATCTAGTTTTCCATGTTTCATGCTTAAAGAAGGTTATAGGTGAAAATCTTCCAGTTCAAACAATATTGCCAGAACTTGATGAGGAAGGAAAAATCATATTGGAACCTGAAGCGGTCATGGAAACAAGAACTCGACAGCTACGGAATCGATCAATTTCGGAGTATCTCATCAAGTGGAAGAACTTACCCACTGAAGATTCTGCATGGGAGGATGAGAATTTTATACAGAAGCACCCAGAGCTACTCAAGCATTGAGGACAACACTTTTTGAAGGAGAGGGGCATGTTAGGTCCCTATATTACTAGTATAGTCCCTTATTGTTGTTAGTGTAACCCCCTTATTGTTATTATTGTACCTTGTAACCCCCATTTTGTTATTATTGTGCCCTTAAATTATTATTGTTAGGTCGGCTAGGATTACATTGTGGCCCCATGGACTCCTATATATAGAAAAAGGAGGTTTTTTGTAAATTGTATCATCCAAGAATTGTGCATTTATGTAATGTATTGGAGGTTTCCCCTCGAAGTGGCTTATTTCTAAGGCGTTGATATCTGTCTTCCCCTGTTGCAAGAGAAAGTACAGTTTACACAACGGATATTTCTCGGTATAATAAAATGGCTTAGCATTCTCCTTTGCATTTCTTGATGTTCGATTCGTTT